>VUQR01024867.1:6291-29456 GCA_015108515.1 Hemichromis elongatus | reverse complement strand
GAGGTTTGACAACCCGCTGAAAACAGCTGTGAACCTCTACTGTGCACATACAGGGTCCTGCCTTCCTTCCAATCCAATCCAACTTTATTTATACAGCACTTTTAAAAACAACAAAGTTGACCAAAGTGCTTTCCAATGATAAAACAAAGATAGCAGTTAAACCATACATAATAAACAAAATAAATACATAATTGAAAAGAAAGATAAAAATAAATCAGTGTATATATTAAATATTAAAACAGGAGTAAAATAAACAATAAGTTATACAATAAATAAGATTAACAAAGTAAAAAGATTAAGAGTGATCAACAGCTGACTAAAACTGACTCTGATAATACTCCTAGAAAGCCTTTGAAAAAAAGTGTGTTTTTAAAAGTGATTTCAACATTTCCTTCAGGGAACATGTCCCCATAAGATAATAAAGCCCAATGGAAAAGAGTTAGGAGCGAGCCATGACTTCAGGCTGAATTGGCAATTCCATAGAAAATGTTATAAAAGTTTGCTGATTTTACCCTAAAAAGTATTAAAAGTTTTTTTTTAGATTAGATTAAGGTTAGGTTTGGCTTTCCTTTTTGTTGAAGGTGGTGTGTGGCACTATGGGGGCCCGGCGGGGACACGTCCCTCGGAAATCATTCAAATGGTCCCAGTTAGGCTAAGGTTAGACGAATAGTAACTATGGTTACAGTAAAATGAATGAATGTGCTGTAAAAATGGGTGATTATGTGTAATTTAAATGTAATTGTGTTTGACTGCATGTTTAAAACGAGCCAGAATGTGTGACGTGAGGAGTGAACGTGAGAGGAAATGGGACGGGATGAACGAGCTAACAGCAGAACAAATGAAACGGTGAATGCACGACAGTCCCGGAAAAGAAGTCATGAAGAGGACAAAGGGATGTATGAGGAGGAAAACATTGCAGTGAGCGAGTGAACTAGCAGATGAATGAAAAATGAGTGAGTTTCTAAATGAATGAACTGGTGTTTGAGTCCAGAGGATGAATGAAAGCGAGGCAGAGGGTGAATCCGTGTCCTCCTTTAATCTCGGTTTGGTTACAGTCAGAGATGGACGGGCGAAGGAGACGGTAACCACGGCAACCGCCTCTCATTGCTTTTGGCAGTCATGAATCACGCTGTGCTCGTGTCTGTTTCCATGGCAATTGCGTGGCTGAGCAGCGGGAGGCTTTATTGTTGCAGCAGTTTCTTCTCTCTCAGGGTGGGGAAGGGGTGATGTTAGAGGGGTCCAGCAGCTCCTAACACCCTCGCCCCCACCCCATTCAACACCCCCCCTCCCGTCTGTCGCCCCGGCAGATTCAGGGTCAGGTGACCCCGCACGCCATCGTGGTTCTGCCCAAGACGGACGGCATGGAGATGCTGCTGTGCTACGAGGACGAGGGCGTCTACGTCAACACCTACGGACGCATCACCAAAGACGTGGTGCTGCAGTGGGGCGAGATGCCCACCTCCGTCGGTACGTCAACCAATCAGCTCGCTTTTCCCTGACCCCGCTGACCTCTGACCTCTTATAAGCGGTCTCAGCAGATCATTTTTCACCCTCACTATCTACCACACCCCTTCTCCGCTCAAAGCAACACGCCTGCCTCTTCTCGCCTTTTGCTTTCACCTCTAAACAAGAAGCCCAGACTGTCGTCTCACTGTTTCATTACCTGCTTAAAGGGATGCAGCAGGTTTTGGGGAGTTGATCAACTGAACGCGGTAAGCTGACGAGAACAAAACTCTATCCCTCGCTTCCATTACCCAATGTCAACATTTATTCTTACGCTATCTTTATTATTTGAGAAAATTTAAGTCAGCACAAGATCTGGACAAAGAAACCGTGCTGGCACCGAAGGAACTACTTTATTGATTTGAACTTTTGCAAGAAATAATCATAATTAAACTCTTTAAATTACAAATATTCTCTGCATAAGCTTTAGTTAACACATAGTGTGCCCACGGGAAGCATACCTGGATTATCTGCTTATATAAGGTCCAACATTTACTAAATAAAACCAGGTTTTATTCAGCAAGATATGAAAGCTGGTCTGAGATTTGGTATTTGAGTTAGGGGGGGAATGAGGGACCTTTTCTTATAGACTTTATTGCATTTTGACTTCTCTTTGCAACCCGAGCAGCTGATCAGTAGTAGGAAGTGTGGGTAAAATGACAGAGTGGTCACATCCTCACACATCCAGCATTGAGTTTGGTGAATTCCAACGAACTGGACGTGTCTGCAAACTGCAACACACACACACGTCAGCATGATGGAGAGTTTTAGTGTCAGTGTTCTCATCACACGGAGGGTAAGTTGACCAAACGTACGACATCCCAAAACCTCGAGGTATCCCTTTAACGTTAAGTGTTGAACATCACCGGCTGCATGAGCTGCTGACGGCAGATCTTTGCCTCCGTCCCTCACTCCCCCAGCTCACACACGTCTTTTTCTTTCTGCTCGTTCTTCTTTGTGAATTTACTTTGTGTTGTGTGTCTGCTGTGTTGACTTCTGTCCACTCGTTGTGTCTCATTTTTGACCGTGAAACATTTCAAAAAGGACTTTCTCATCCGCTCTTACTTTCATCCTTGATTGCTCGAGCTCTGAGGTAACCCGGTCCAGACAAAACGTTTGTGAGATCCAGCAGCAAAGCGACGAGATGAAAGCTGCATGAGATCAATGCAAGGGCAGCACATCTAAATTCATCTATTATTTAGAAGCTCCCACAGAGCGCAGCCGAGCATGAGGGGCGGGTCTTGAATCTTACGATCCAAGTCAGTCAAAGCTGGTGTGTGTCTCCACTCATCCTCACTCTGACACTTTTCTCTGTGCTTAACCCTGAATGATAAAAACACGTGTGTGACTGTGTCTCTGTCCTGGAGCACTGTTGCTTACGTGTCACATTTTCTGTGTGAACATCGTCTCCTGTTAACATGTTTTTGTGTTTTTAACTGATTTTCTCACAGCCAAGCCCGGCTTCGACCCCTCCCCCACCCCGTAAAAACGTAAACGCCTGCGTTGACTTATTTAATGCTCCGCAAATGCTGCGCTTATGAGCACCCGGTCGATCCCGATCCTCCGTACGTGGGACCAATTTTATTTCTCCCGCTTGAGAATGAAAAGAAGCACCAAGAAACCAAAGCTGCACTGACCCAGGACGGCCAGGTGGACCAGGCCTGAACACGGCCTGAAGGCCTGTTTTATAAGTTATGATAAAAAAAAAGATATAAAAAGATCTATTAGTGCCAGTTGTCATGAGCTTCTAGTTTAGGCACTTTTCCCTCCAGTATTCTGGTGGTGTGTTAATATGAATGGAATAGAAATTTCAGCCAACAACTTGGCTGCACTGTGAAGGTGCATCACCTGCATCCTGTATATTTATACACCAGCAAGGATGGGCTGGGCCGTGTGGTCATGTGACTTCTGGGGAGTGAACCTGAACAGGAAGAGGATACATTTGGGTGATGATTAAAGTTTTTCCTCATACAGTGTTACACACATCCACTGTGAGGGCAAAATAACAAATTAACTGAACAAATAAATGTAAAAATAAAAATAAAGTGGTTAAAAAAGGACATAGAGGTTTATAATTGTGATCACGATCACATATCAGAATGAAATAATATAATAAAATCTAAAAAATTGAACTTCTTATGATTTAGAAAAGAAGCTGAAACAGCTGAGGCTTAAACATTTATCTGTTCATCTTTTTTTAACCCTTATTCAACCAGGAAGTGAAACTCTTGACATCAAGGTTCATCACAAACAAGCATTTCCCTCTAAACCTTCTTGAGACTTCACTATAATTTTAGGGAAATGTAAATTTGAAAGGCCACGGCTGTGCTCAGTTTGTGCAATGTGGCAGCTCGGATAACTCGTGATGAGGTTTGCAGACAGCCAGCAGGTCCGTGACGCGTCTCTACCAACGCTGATCGTTCAAATCCGTCAGAAACTGCTGCAATAATCTCCCGGAGGAGGCGGAGGAGGCCTCGAGGTGTGACTGGCCTGGGTGTGAGACTGGTGCTGAGTTTTCTCCTGTCCAATCCCCTTCTGTGTGTGTGTGTGTGTGTCCGTGTGTGTGTGCGCGCGCACCCTTTCCTCCCCTGCAGCCTACATCCACTCCAACCAGATCATGGGCTGGGGAGAGAAGGCCATTGAGATCCGGTCCGTGGAGACGGGACACCTCGACGGAGTTTTCATGCACAAGCGAGCTCAGCGACTGAAGTTCCTGACGGAGAGGAACGACAAGGTGAGTCTGAAGGCTCGTACGCACACAGTGCACACGAGCGAAGGCGCCACACCTGAAACTCGCCCGTGTGACATGCTGCCCTCTCGCTGCAGGTCTTCTTCGCCTCGGTGCGTTCTGGAGGCAGCAGTCAAGTCTTCTTCATGACCCTCAACAGAAGCTCCATGATGAACTGGTAACCCTTCGACCCGCAACCCTCGTCTTCTTCACCCTGAACATTGGCCGCTGAGGGATGACAGGAGGACGGCGTATGTGTGTGTAAATGTGTGTGCGTGTGTTTGTGGATAATCTGCTGCTGAACGGACAATTGAGCATCAGGAGGAAACTGCGGGAGTGTGCCCACCACACACCCCGCCTCCAACTGCAGGGGGCGCTACAGGGCCCCCAGCGGATGGTGTCACTGCCTGCTGAGCAAAGGTGACTCCTCGTGCTGTCGGCGGACGACGCCTCCTCCTCCCCTGCAGGCCGACGGCTGATGTGGATGTGCCGAGCGGCCTTCGACCTCCCCGTCCGATTAAGCGGGGAGCTGCAGAGAGGTTCTAAGTGTAGCGCATCGGTGACTTGACATTACAGCGGTGTTCACACTGCGAGCACAGCGGCAGGCTGTTTGGTGTGTTACAGTGAGTGGTGCTTCAGAAAGCTGGTACTGCTTCTTATACTGTGATTAAATTAGGTTAGACGCGTGAACGTCCACACTAAGCCTGCTGAATTTGAGAATTTTGTGGATTTGAGTGCCACCAAATAAACGTTGACAATCGTAAGAATTTTTTGTAACCTCCACGCGAGCTCGCGTTGTTTCCACCTGCCTTTAAGTTTCTGCCGAGACAAACTAGTCCCTCAAAAACACTCGCCTTCCTTTGTCTCGATGCACATTTGACTCAGCAAGAAGTGAGAGTGGTGCACACAGATGGCATTTATTTAAAGTAGAGATAAAAGAATAAGACTTATTTATAGTCAAAAGCAAATCTTTTAACATTTTTGCCAAATGTTTCAGATCTCTTTGAAGGCTTTAGAAGACCTTAAATAATCCTCGAAGAGAAATAGTTTTGTTAGTTTATGGAAAGCAGAGGAAGAGATCTGAATGACGCAGGGGAAAGAGAATTAATGTGACCTTAAATGAATAACACAGTCTCACAGCTTTTCACTAATCAGTTACAAATCTATCTACCGTTGTGAAATCGAACCCCTTTTTTAAACGTTATCAGTCTGGGCTCATTAAAATAACATGACACAAACAGTTTGCCTTGTCACGATTTTCATGTTTTGTTATGAGACTGAAATAAGAAATGATGGCTGAGTGCACTGAGCTTATTAGTAATAATTTTCCTTTACCCATTCAGCACACGTTCCATGAACCGAGGAGAGCCAAGTCTGAGTCGAGCCTGAGGTTGCCCCAACGCTGTCCCCTTTGGATGCGTGTCATCTCTGTTATCTGAGCAGCTTCTGTCATGTCTCAGGCCTGCTTCCAGAACAAAACCACTGGGTGTGCATCAGAAATTAGTGATTGTGGCCTCTGCCTAATCAGCTTACTAGAGCTCCCCTTGGAAAAACCCAGAACCTTTTCAACGGTCATCACGCCACATGTTTATTGGTATTATCAAGGTGTCAGAACTCGTCGTTGGGGAAACGGGAGGATGTCAGAAGTCATCTTTATGAGGGAAAGACCTAAACATGAAGGCTCTTCCTCACAGTGGTCAGTATAGGTTACATATCCCTTTCTGGAGATACCCAAACCCACAAAGTCAAAGCATCGGTATTATATGGGAACTGGAAGGAGCTAAATCGCTGCTTCCAAAAACCAAAAAATGTGTGCGTTGACAACCATTTTAAACACCCAGGCTTAGTGTGGATAAGCTGCTTGTTGTCACACCGACAACAATGGCAGTTTGATGGCGGTTAGATGTTTTGTCTCAGACACATGTAGCTCCTTGCTCCACCAGGAAAGCACGAGGCGGTGCAGACGGCGTTTCTCACAGTGTGAACACTGGTGCCGCTGCTGTTCTTCCCTGTCGGAGGCTAAAATAGTTCAGACGAGCAGCGAGTGTCACGGAGCCGCTGCACAGCCGGCTGCTTTGTCCCGGTTTGTTCCCGGCAGGGGGAGGGAGGTTGTAGATATTGTACCATTGCTGCAACAGCAACACAATAACAGAATATTCCCATCATTTTCTCACAGGGAGAACTCAGCTGTAGAGTAGGCGCCACCTTCTGGAAGTCTGTCCACGCTGCTCTGTGTGCACTTGTGTAAATACTCACTTTGATGTTAATAAGGACAGACAAAGAAAAATAATGACAGTCTAGCTTTTAATCCCTCCTTTTCTTTTTTTGGCTCATCCTTTTGTAAATCTGTCTACGCTTTAGGGGACTGTACTCAAAAGTTTGGGTTGGATTTTTCTCTCCATAGTTCATCTGCCTTTATTTAGTTTTTGCATGATGCCATTCACGTTTTTTACCTGTCGTCACTTGTTATGAGTTGTACATTTGAGGCAATACGCGGTGGGGAACTCTGACTGTGTACCTTAAATCTCTGAGCTGGAAACAACATCCGGCCTTTTATCTACTGAACTGCACACCGGAGGATCACACGTTTACCATTAAAGTTTTTATGTTCACGATCAGAGTGCAGCTGGTGAAGAGCGAGCCTCTTCTTTAAGGCGGGAGTCGAGCCTTTGCCGACTGTACGGGCTTGTGTCTGCAGAAGGAAGCTGCTCCATCATTTACTTGATCTTCTTTTGCTGTTTTTAAAAGAGATGGCGGTTGGGCGAGCGACGGCGCGTTGAGGCCAGCTGAAGCCTTTTACATGTGCAGGATGTTAGCAGCACCCTGTGAATAAAGGTCAGGAGGCAGGGTCAGCTTCAGAAACCATAGATTACAAAAGAGATATATACTGTAAGAATTTTCGTTATGATGATGATATCCTACTGATCATTTTAGAGAAAGACAAAAAAATAATGTTGACTTATTAAAGCATAGTTGTCTTTCTACAGAATAGAGAACATAGCTATAAGAATTTCTAAAAAAATCAAACAGTACAATGTTTTTATTGTGGTATTATTTGTATTTGTATTTCAATTTTTGTACGTATCAAGACTGTGAACATATGTACGATTGTCAGCCTCTGAGTGTGCGTGAGTGCAAGTGTGTGCACGTGCGTGGAGGTGAGCAGGTGTGTGCACAGTTGTGCGACATGCATGTGAGTTTTCACCCCGTCTGAATCACTGGAATCAACGAAAAGACAACCTCGTCCTGGTAACACGCATCTGTGGTGTTGGGAATTCTACAATAAATGTCCTCTCCTTGTACAGCAACCACACCTGACCCGCTCTCTTTATTCATACCTGAGTCACACGGCAGCTTCTGGCCAATATTTGTGGTGATTTTAGGTGCTCTAATGAATCTAGCCTACTCTGTTTGAGTGAGATAAAGACTGCAGGTTAGAGCAGCCAGTACAAGAACTAATAAGAAAAACACTCATTTGTTCGAGTCCCAGTGTAGCAGCTGTGTGTGTGATGGTTTCTACAGGCTGTAGCACAGATTCTGAAACGGTCCTGGAAACATTCCTCGGAGATTTTGGTCCATATTGACATGAAAGCATCACACTGCGGATTTGTTGGCTCCACATCCATGACGGAAATCCATGCAGTCCAAAGTGTGCCAACAAATTATCCCTCAAATTATAACACCACCAGCAGCCTGATACAAGGCTGGACGGAGCCATTATTTCATGTTGTTTAAGCCAAATTCTGACCCCAACAACCACACAGCCACTTAAATGACCTTTTCCCCACATCTGAATGTTGCAGCAGAGATACAGACTCATCAGACCAGGCAACATTTTTGTAATCTTCTGTGGCTAGCTTTTAGAGAGCCGGTGTGGTCTGTCGTCTCAATTTCCGGTTCTCAGGTGACACTGGTCTTCTGCTGCTGTTGCACATCTGCCGCAAGCTTTGGAGGTGGTCTTCTGCACACCCTGGTTGTAACAAGTCATTATTTGAGTTATTGTTGCCTTCCTATAAATTCAAAGCCATCCATGTATGTTGTCAAAGAGATAACTGAATGTGACAAGGCTGTACTTTACGGTAATACCAATTTGTACCACAAGATGGTGTTGTTATTCAGTGTGACCGTTATTTAACAAGACAAATTATAAAGAAGTCACTTTTATTTCCAGTGACAAAAAACTAAAGCATCTTGAAGAAATGGAACAGCATGTCATCTGAAAGCATCGCAACACACATTGGGGAAAAGATGCCCCCTTGTGGTGAGAATCTGAGTCAACATTCCTGAAGAAGAACATCCCGGTATCAGTTCATGCGCTCAAGCTCAAGAGCACTTTGATTATGCAGTAGGACAGTGATCCAAAACGCACCAAGGAGTCCACCTCTGATTGGCTCAAAAAACAAAATAGAAGGTTTTGGATTGGCTGAGTCCAGACTTAAATCTGATTGAGATCCTTAAATATCCCATTCATCCTGGAATATCCTCCAGGGAAGCTGAGTTAAAACACTTCTTTAAGGAAGAGTGGGCCAGAGTTAATCCACAGTGATGTGAAACACTCATTGTCCATTATCACAAACACTTGATTGCAGTTTTTGATGATGAGGGCGGCACAACTAGTTATTAGTTTAGGAGGCAGCAGATCAGGAGGACTGCACCTCTCTGGCTAACGTTAAAACTTGTTTGATCAGAAATGTTCAAGTGTGACAAATATGTTTAAAGATCCAAATACTTTCTCACTGTAAACACATGCATGCTCCTTTATCCATAGGTAACACGAACACAATGAGCTGGTCACTGCATAGGCTTCAGGGAAACTTCAGAGAAGCGCTAAGAGTGAACATAGCTCATCACTGCATCTGCACATGAAGTTCAAACTCTACCATGAAACATTTTCATGCATGCTCAATCATCAGTTAGCCTTTTCAGTGGGAGAAACATTTTGCCACTCATCCAAGTAACTACCAAACACTAACACTGTGTTGTTAAAAGAAGAGGTGCCGCAGCACAGTGAGACACGTGCCTTTGTCCATGGTTTTCATGAAGGCATCAACTTAAAATGACTTTAAAGAAAAACAGAATTGTGTGTCACCTCGTGAAGTTGACATGTTTTTCTTCAATTTTAGTTGTTAGGTTAAAAGTATTTGCAAATCTGCTTTGTTTTTATTTACACAATGTCTTATCTTTTAGCACTAATGCTAATGCTGAAATGCTAACCAGCTGTTACTAAATGAGCACAGGTCAGGCCTACCCAGAACAGATCAGGCCATTGTGGGACTTCACAGGCCATTTTTGACCTTGTTATTATGTATTTGGTGATATAGTTTTAACAATGTACAATATATATATATTGTTTCACCTGTAGTCCACTGGGTAGAGGCCGCAGTGTAAATATAAAAGCTTTCCAGAAATAATGTAGTCCTTAAACTTCATAGCATCTACAGAGTAAAACCACCTTTACAAAATATCAGTACTTTGAACTATTATTAAATGTACTAAGGAGTGTCCTGAGAAGATGGAAGGAGTATGTTCTTTTGCCACTAGGTGGCGATAGAGAAAATCCACTGATTCTAATACTAATGTCATGTATATGATCACCTGATGGCGATTTATTATTATTTATATACTGGCTTGTAGATGTCTCCAGGTTGTGGATTTGGCTCAAGCATGTGAAAACTGGACCAGCTCGACATTTATGTACATTTGATGGTGCCATGGACACACCCCTCAGTGAAAACGCTAAAGGTTTGCAGTTTAGCATCTCCATAGTTTTAACGTGTTTATTTCCATCGGATTAAATCTCTAGGAGCAGTTTATTAGGGTTCAACAAAACACCTCACCAATGTTCTGCATGTCTTCCTTCACTACATCCATGAACCTCCTCTTGAGGTCTTCCTCCTTTCTATTTTCATCATCCTTTGTTCAGTATAACGCCAGTCCTTCCTCTGCACATGTCCAAACAATCTCAGCCTTGCCTCTCAACCTGAGCTGTCCCTCTGTTTTAATTAACATCTTCAGCTCTTCCTCCTGTTTTTGTTGTCAGTGCCACCATGTTAAATTCATACATAACAGTAGGTATCACTACCACCTTGAAACCCTTCCCTTTTAGACACCCACCACTGTCACTACTGCTCACAATGTCATCTGCAAACATCTTTGTCCACAGAGCCTTACCTGTCAGTCTGTCCGCCATCACTGCAAACACATAGGGACTCAAACCAGGCCTGTCACTTCCCACAGCACACCTCCCCACTGTCTCAATGTCTTCATAAATGCCCTGCACCACCCTCAGGCATGAATATAACTATTCTGTTGATCTGATTGTTACCTTTTTTGTTAACCTACCTTTTATAACTCTCCCATATTGTCATGGTATGACTCATCAACTTTATTCCTCTGTAGCTACTAAAGCTCTGTACATCACATTTGTTGTAATAAAAGGACCTCATGCCCTATAATATTAAGTATTATAAATAAATACCTCATGCTTAACAAAATATTAGGCAGCCGACATCTAATCCATTCTCTCGTGTAATATTGTAGTATTTTTGTATGGATCGTGGTTCTCTTGGCCGTGATAATCCCACAGGGTTGCCATGTTTGCCTCTGACTTGGCATCCCATTTTGCCAGGCTGCTACCGGAACACATAAACGCCCCTCCCCTCCCTTCTTCCTCTACGGATGCTGCAGTCAAGTTGGCCGCGCATGCGCACTTTAGGTCCTCTTTTTCTTGGAAGGTAAGTGTGGCATGGCGCGTGTTGCTGCCTTGGGGGGGATAAACGGTGGACTTTAGCGTTTTTTAGGTGACCCATTAACGATTTTAGAGGTATTAAAGTAGTCATGTACTGGTTTCAGATGCCGAGGGAGTAGTTAGTCGGTTCCCCGGTGGATGTAGTCGGTGGCAGGGTAGGGTGTGGGTGTCCATGTTCCGACTAGCGCTAGCATGCTGAATCAAAGGGACATGCGGCCTTCGGCGGCGCGCTCCGTGGAAGCTGCTTGTCATTCTCTGCGCTAATGCTCGTGTCTTCGGTTCGCGGTCAGAATCGGCGCTGTCAACCGATGACCCGGCTGGCCGATCAGAAAAAAAACTTACTGCCGGTTTGTACTAGGTCCGCTGTCGATCTGAGATTAATCCGCGCCTTTATTTGGACGGAGCTGAATGGACGGCTAGCTCGGTTAGCCGCCGCTAGCAGCGCGTTAGCTCGGATAACGGGACTTGGTGTTTGTGAAACAGTAGCGCACGTTGGCCAGCCGTAAGTCTCGCGGCATCGAAATCCTGTCCCGATAGCGTTACAAGAAACAGTTTTAAACCTAAGCATCCAGAATAATACTTGCTAATTTTAACGCTTGAAGCGCTATTCTCGGCTGTCTTTACAGCGGTATATTGCATTTGTAAACTCTGACCCAGCTTAACTTCTGGTCATTAAAAGATTAACCTTTAATTTATTTATCTGGCACAGACCCGGCGAAGCAGTGTTTGCGACTGAATTTTGACTTTAAAGTTGATGCTGCGACTGGGTTTGCGATAAAACTGCTGCGGCAGACTGAGAAGTGGCGCAGCCGTCCAGCCGCGTGTCGAACCGGGGTGGCGACGTCCACGCTTCGGCGTAAATTAAGTTTTTTTTCTTTCTTTCTTTTTTTTAAATCGTTTATTCAAAATGAATTATTTGGATCACACTAATATTAATTTCACAGCACATCAAGTGGACTGCACATTTATTTATTTATTTATTTACTATAGAAATCTCGCGATATCTACCTAAAAGTAGCAGAGAGCTCTGTGGGGCCCAGGAAAAGGCTGCGGTAGTCTAAATCAAAGCAGCAAAGAAAATGTTCAAGTGGCTCAAAACTCATAGCAGATTTAAGTAGAAACACTTTTTTACACGATTTGTAAAAATTAAAATGTTAATGCAAATTAAAGGATTTTGCTGTATTCTTTAGTGTTACTGTTAATATAAAACAATTTTAAACCTGTATTGAATAGCTTGTTTTTAATCTGCCCCGGGGTAGTGTTTCAACTCTTTAAAAATGGGAAGCATTCAGGCGCTGTGGTTTACATTGGGTCAAGATCAAAGCCACAATCAGGCATGTTGAAATATCACGAACCTCCTTAAACCTTTGCTGAGTTGCAGTAAAGTCAATGTTTTTCCAACAAACATTTAACACTTACAAAATTACGAATTTTGACAGTCCCTGGAATTTGCACAGATGTCAGGTGTTTGTTTGTTTTTTTTAAGTTCAGAAATACTTAATTGCAATTTATTTTAAGAGTGCGAAGTGACACCAGTCAGTAGTAAGATAATGTAATCATTGTCAAGGTGAGTTTAGTGCTTTGCAAACATTTCATTCACAGTACTTTATCTACATCAGGCTGCTGTCATGAGATTCATGTTTTCCTCATTAACTGCTGTGAAAACACTCAAGCTGACTCTTTAAATTCTCTGTTATGTACAGAAGTGTATTTTATTTGTCCTGGGCCAGGGATCCCAGAAATGTTGTGTTTTCACAAAAATTTAGGCAATTGTATAAAACACTTTGCATCAAAAGCATGAATGCAGGATGCTTATGGACAGGTGTTGGATGAAACAGATGACCATGTTCAAATACACCTCTATCTAAACTACCTCTGCTCCTTGCAGCCCCGCGCCCAATAGAAACCCCAGTCTAGTCTTACTGTAGGTGTGTACTCCTACAAATCCTTCTTAAGAAATCTGCAGTGTTGGGCAGAAATGGATTTCATTAGGAGCATCTCTGCTATCAATTTAACAGCTGCGTTAAAATTCCACTTGCTTTAGAGAAAGTATTGGAGAAATATTTTTCTCCATGAGAAGAGTGCATATTGTGACTGCTTAGTGTGGAAGTGTGTAAATGTAAATTTTCTGTGCTTGATTTTGGAGTAAGTGATGTGTAAATGTGCCCCCAGCGCCCCAGACCCATCGCACCATGGCAGATCCCGATCTCGATTTCCAGACTGGCGAGTCTGGCGCCTCCGCCACCTACCCCATGCAGTGCTCTGCTCTGCGTAAGAACGGCTACGTGGTGCTGAAGGGTCGTCCCTGCAAAATTGTGGAGATGTCCACCTCCAAGACCGGCAAGCACGGCCATGCTAAGGTAAACTCCCCCCTCAGAGGCTGCTGTTTAGCCCCCACGCCTATTTTTTTTTTTTTTAAATTTCAAATCACTTTATACTACAAGTTAAAGAATCAGTCATGATCGGGACAGAAAATAGTGACCATGAACAAGAAACGGGACAAAGCACAGAGTAAAGCCCAGACAGAAGCTGAGAGCTTTTAGACGGACTGCTGTAAGTTCGAAAGTTTAAAATAAAGTTTTGGAACAGAGCAGAGATCTCGGGTTTCAGACCTGTCTGATCCAAACTGCATGAAGTGTTGCTTTACTAAGGCACAGCCTTCTTATCTTTACGCCCTCACAACGGACTCGGTCAAGATAAAAATGGGGGGAAAATGATGTTTTTCAATTTAGTGTTCAGTGGAGCCCTTAGATTCGAGTCCCACTGAAGATGCCTTCTGACCTTTATATGAACTTGATGGTATCTTAGTAGTAACAAAATTAAATCCAATAATTATCTGGGGTTTTCTGAGTGATGCAGCCAGCATTCAGTAATAGTAAAGAGTTCCGATGTTGGTAGGTTTTCCTCTTTTCTGACCATTTTCATTTAAGTTTGAGTAATTAAAGCCCAACTTTGTAAAACTGGTTAAATATTTAAATCGGCCTGTCAGAAGCTTTTGGGAGAAACTGAAAATTTCAAACAAAAGTGTTCAATAATTGAAAATGAATAGATGTCATCAGGGAACGCTGCAGTGGATGTTCCTCTAAATGTCCCAAGATTTTGTGGTTTACTGAACTTGGATATTTCAATAAGTGACATTTGTATTTTTCCTCACTTTGTGACTTGAATGAAACAATAGAATTGCATGCTCGAGTAAAGCAACCCTCACTTTTAAAACTTATCGTTTTACATCAGTTTCTGGTCAGACAATGAAAATCTGTTTGAACCAGCTTTTTATGTCACGCTTTGTTTAATGTTCCATTTCAACCCATAAAGATTCAGATATTTTAAATTTAAACATTTACCTCCATCAGGAGGGTGTGACTCTAAAAATCTAAAGACAGATGGCAGCACAGTTGATTGTTGCATAGAGCAGTGACACGGTGAAAGTGCACAATAAGCATCACTGTTCATGAAATGTACTTTAAAACGGAGCAGACCTCAAACAGAAGCTGTCATCGAGCCGAATACAGGCTGGTAGTGATCACGCTGGGCATCTGTAGCCTTGCCTGCACTCTATTTAATGTCACTTTGAATGAAATTCAACGAGGGCCAAAAAATCAGGACAATTCCTGTTCATTCAATTTGGGTTAAAAAAAAAAAAAGTTTATTTGTTTTTGGGGCTTTTTGGCAGCTGATTGCAGGAGAGAGCTGCAGATTTAACCACTTTTTTTTTTTTAAAGTGTAGAGTTTCAGTACTGTTGGAGGAACATCTTGTGACCAAAGATGACCTTCATGCAGATTTTGAATCTGTTTTAAGCTGAGAGTTGAGTTGAGAGTAAAACAAAAGTAGTCCCTGATAAACAAGAATAAGCTGAAAATCAGAGCGCAGCCCACCAGACTGCAGGCTGAGGTTTCTGTTTTCAAGGCATTTGACGTTTTAACTCCGCCTCCACAGGCTGCTGTGATGCATGAAGATGTTACTGTTGTGCTGCTTTCAGGGCCTCCTGTTTTCTTTATTTAAAGATTGTGAATTCCTGGTTTTCCTTTCAGGTTAACCTGGTTGGCATCGACATCTTCACCAACAAGAAGTATGAAGATATGTGCCCCTCCACCCACAACATGGATGTTCCCTCCATCAAGAGGATAGACTATCAGGTACTTCCTGTCAGCTGACTCTGTTAGAAAGGCTACATGGTGGCTGAGCTTGCGGTGATGCAGAGGACACGTCATCTGGTGTGTTTGGGTTCCCAGTGGTTGCCTCTCGACAGCGACTCAGCAGGGCGTCTGTTTCGTTGTGTGAAGCCTGACATGAAGTTTGTTTTATAGTCGGAGAAATGTTTGGGATAACGGAACATAAGCCGCTTAGCCTCATCGTCCCTGTAGATGTTTAATGTTCAAATAGAAGGAAACATTTCCACTCGTTTATCCCACTCGTGCTGCACCGCTGCCCAAATAAGCCCGCAAATTAGTCCAATAATTACTAACATTCATGTTGGAGAAAATGACATATTAGCTTTAAGAAATATCCATATTTAGTCAAAGATGTGACCACAGTGGTCGGTAACATCTGGCCTGCTTGTACACAGCTGTTTACACCTGTGTTCAGGTCTTTATCACGGTGCAGATTTAAGCTGAGAGAAAGTGTAATTAGTTATGGTCTGATGTCTCTGAGCAAGTAAGAGTTTATACATAGTCCTTTCTTTTTTCTTTTTTTTCCTCACGCAGTCCAAAACCTAAACATGCTGAGTTTGCACTGCACAACGAGTACAAATAATATTTAATGTACTACACTAGTACACATCGCATGGATCCATTTCTCATGCAGAGCAAACGGCTAAGCTGTCACGTTGAGTCCTACAGATGTCTACTAGATGTGCTACTGCAGCTGCTTTAATCTGACAGTGTGTGACTAGCATTGATGTTCAGGTGACTGACTGCAGATACGAGTGTGGGTGTAGTTTTGCTTTGGTGTGGCCTTAAAGTTTGAGAAGTGCGGAGGATCGGGTGGTTTGATTCCAGGCTGAAACGTGTCTGCAGGTCAAGTTCTTTGTGTCAGAAACAAACTAATGACCGTGTGGCTTACAGCGTTCATCAGCTTCCTCCTACAGTTGTTCGTACCAGGACTTCATAGACGAAGCGAGGATGGAAGTGAAAGCATGCGGTGCTCTGTTACTTTCAGTTGTATTTTCACTGTCGGTTTCAGTGAGTGTGTTCAGTGCCTGGCTTTGCTTTCTGGTGTCTTGGTTTGCAGTAATGCTTCTGCATATGACACCAAAACCCAACTGGGCACAGCCTGGTTAGGTGGTTAACCTAATGATAACAAAATAAAGGTTGTCTCTCCTGTACACGTCACATTAACAACATTCGCATCATTAAACAAAATCCTCTAATTTCACCTTTTTATCTGTTACCTGTGAAACGGCCTCAGTGAGGATTATTGGGTACTGCCAGGTGTCAGCAGGTGATTAAACATGATCAGTCCACACGGCTAAGACAACAGGTCCACTACATGTAGTGAGCAGAATGAGCAGAATGGAGGCTTGGCTTAAATTGATGGTTAACAAAACTTGGGTTTGACATAAAAAGCTCAGATTTCAATGGTTTAAGAGACTTTTATGGTTGAAAGGCTTCGTTTTAGCTTGGAGGACATTTTTCCTGCTGTTTTGGAAATTTGAACAATTTACACCTGAATAAATAAAACACTACTCATAAATGTTTCAATGCACCCCAGGTTATTTTCATTTGGATAACTAAAGCGTTTTTATTGCAGTCTGGATAGTTTTCCTTTGATACATGTGTAGGGATGACTCTGGTGCTCTACGGCAGGAATAGCTGGAGTCTGAACATTGTTTGGGACTCAAGGAAACTTTAAACTGTGGACAGGCCGGAGAACTGACCCACCTAAGCTCTGTGCACATCAGTGATGTTGTCTTGTTGTTTCCCACAGTTGGTTAACATCAATGAGAACTATATGTCCCTGATGAGCGACAACGGCGACATCAGAGAGGACCTGCGCGTCCCCGACAATGAAGTCGGCAAGGAAATCGAGTCAAAGTTCGAGGCGGGTGAAGAATTCATGGTGAGTTTCATCTCGAGCAGATGCTTCTAAGACTGAAACATTTAGTTTATCTGTCAGCAGTATATTAAAAAGAACTTGTTCTGGGTCATAAACACATTAAACAGGAGGCTAATGTTCCATGTAGCTGGAAGCAGGCAGGGCTGGGACTCCTGACCCGGGAGCAGAGGGTGGAGACGGCGAGGAGGGCGAGAGCTGCACGTGTAACGTTTCAGATGATTGACTTGAACACGTTGTTTGTGTGTCTGTGCGCTCTCCCCAGGTCACCGTGATTGCTGCCATGGGGGAGGAATGTGCTGTCGCTACCAAGGTCTTGGCCAGCAAATAAGGAGTTGATAGACTTTGCTGCCCGGACAACAAGCACCACCCACAACCAGTCTCTTGCATTCTCATTGGTTCTGTCACCAAAGCGTCGGCCTTCACAGACAACCTCAATCATTCTGTTGTGATCTCTCTCTCTCTCTCTCTCTCTCTCTCTCTCTCTCTCATCATCATCATCGATCTTTTATTTTTCTCTCTCCCCCTGCTCCTCCTCCTCCTCCCTTTGGTTTCTCCTTTCCATTTGCTGTTGGGATTGTTCCACTGCAGCTCGCTGCGTGGTCCTCTGCCTGATCACTGAGGTTTTGTTTGGCAACTTTATATAAAACAACTTCAAAACAAAAACAACCATGATCAGTCGCTCAGTTCCTGCTTATTCTGTTTGCCTTCAGACGTGTTGGTTTTGCCACTCACATTCCTGAATGTTGAAATAACAGCGGGATTCAGCTTTTGTATGATTATTTTTTTATATTCTTTAGATTGAATATAGCAGGTTTAAAGCCTTTTAGAGGGAAGGGGATCAGGGGGTCGGGGAGGGGAGGGGCTGGTTTTGAGTTGTTAAAGCCGTGGGAGGGAGGGAGGGTTGCCCCTGTAGATACTGAATTCTGGTTTAGGTCGCCCCTCTAGCAGCCATACCGCTTTCCAGCATGGCCTTTGAGTGCGACTAGGTCCCTGTTATTTTTATTTCCCCTCTCCTGATCGGGGGATCGGTGGTGGCCGGCACGTAAAGAGCACTCGAGGTCCACCCCAGCATGTCAAAGCTCTAAAACCAAGATTTCTTTTCTCCCTTCCCCCCTCCCTTAACGAGAAAAAGAAAAAGAACAGAAACTTCAGTGATTAACCCTCGTGATGCCAGTCTCTTGTCTGTGTAGAAGTTTGAGGAGGCGTGAGGGTCCCGTGCACTCGCACCTCTCGTCCATCGGGGCCATCCCCCAAATATAAAAAAAGAGGAGTGTTGTGTTTCGTTTTTAAGAGGGCGTGAGTGTGTGGCGGTGTGGGCCTCCGAAATGTGTGAGGCGGTTTGCAGTGAGGTGTGTGTTTTCTTTTTTTGAGGGACTCGATCGGGTTGGGGAGGGTGGTAGAGTTGCAAACTTTTTTTGTTCACTCGAGGCCTTTGTCACCTGACTGGAGATGGCAAAATAAAAACGATGAAACAAATGGACAAAAACTGCAACCCACGTCTGGTTTTCTGTCTCAAGTGTTTTATGGTCTCGAAGGTGGATGAGCGGGCTGCTGCTTCGTGTATTTCCAAGTCCTTATTTTGTCATTTATATGCTTAAAAATACTAAACACTGCTCACGGCTCACTTCCAGCCCCTTGTTTTTATTTCTGGACCCTGCTAGAGTCGCGTTTCATCACTGCTGTCAATCTAAACACATCCAACAGATACGAAAATAAGAGTTCGTCCTTTATCGGTGTGATTTCACTCTTCTCTAAAACTACCAACTCTTTGTTAACTCTGAGCTGAGAGGAAGCACAGTTTAATCAAAGTGGGAGAAATTGGTTCAGAAATGCTTTAGCAGCTTTCTCCCTGATGTCATGTTTTAACTTGGCCTCACTGAGGCAGCTTTCTTCCAATCGCAGTAAAGACTCACAAAAGTCCACTTTACTGATGCTTCACATGAGCAGCAGAATAAAACTAGTGAGAAATGTTACAGACAAACTCTGAGAAGTTTTATAAGAATTTTAAGATGCGACTTGAAGGAAACGACCGCCTCTGCTGTCCTGATTTCGTCCGGCAGACCGTTCCAGACCCTCCAGGTCCACTTTAGTGTCCGGCTGGGTCCCTGACACTAAAGATCACGTCTGAGGATCTTAGGTACGTATTCCTATGTATGGTATGAAGTCAGCTGGGGGCGTGGCCATGAAGAGCTCAGAGTAATAAAATAAATTGATTCCTGATTGGCTACCCCTTGTAAGCACAACTGATTGCATAGGAGGTGGGTGGGGCTTCTTTTCAAAGCTGATCTATAAGATCCAAAGAGTTAATCATATTTACAACCATGGGTAGCGTTGCATTAGTAGAATCTTTCCTTGTTCTGGTCTTTGGTGCAGCTCAGTGATCCACTCAGTGTGAAACATGGCCGCTGTCTCCCTGTAGAGATGTTTGGGGAAAGTTTTGAAAAGAAAACGGTAGCAGGAATGTTTATAGAAGCCCGCAGATCCTCGGCAGTAAATCCCATGAACCTAATCAAGTTAGAGGAAGATATTTTCCTGCAGGGTGTAGTGTACCGCTGCGCTGTATCAGGGAGCAGCGAAGGACCAGGAAAACATCCTTGATGTTTGATAGTCTGCTTCACTGCTGTTACAGAGCTGAAGTGTGATTGGAAATACCTGCGCTATCTTTTGTTGCCTGGCATTTCTTACCCCAAACTCACCAATAAGCTACCCCAGGGTGAGTCAATCTAATCAGCCCATCCACATAAGAGGCTTCGCAGCGTCTGATCAATACTGACTCTACGAATGCTGATGAAGTTTAAACGAAATACAGGCTGAAAGTCCCAGCTGCTGCAGATAAAACTGTCTCTGTGTTGTAGGTGATAATGTCGTACTGGTTAGTCTTTATTATGGCGCATAAGCTGTTCCAGAGCAGGTGAGGTCTGCAGCCTTAGTTACTATAGTGATGCATCCTGGGTAACGCTTCTTCTCAGTGGCGTCTATGACAAGCTGCACGGCTGTTTTTACAGCTGAGGCTGATATGAACTCGAGCATGTTGAACACTGTGAGGAATTCACACACAGAATATGAACTTCTCCATTTGACCTTCCCTTGTGGCAGGATTTGGATCAGGCATGTTACAGCGGATTACATTTGTTCCACCTTTACAAGGAAGTTTCTGACACCTGCTGAAAATCTGAAACTGAAATCTTTCCCTTGTACAGACGCTCAGCTGCATTTATTTCGCTGACCTCAAATTGCAAACTTCCCTTAATGTGTGGTCTAAGCACAGCTTTCTTCTGATTGGCTGGCACACTCAACAAGTAGAACAGCAGCAAGAGCCATTACCTTTGAGCAATGCAGATCCTGGTGTTCTTTAGTGAAGCTTTGCACTGTTCAGTGAACACTGATGCATAAATATACAACTCCTACTGCGTTTAACAGAAAACTCCAGAACGTTTCATTTTCTGACAGCCGAAGAACAATGAGGGGAAGGCAGCTCGGCGATCGACACCATGAGAAGTTATTAGTATATTCAGACATGCTTTAAAAGATGAAGTCCTGGACGATCACACGGGGCACAAGAAACACACAAGTGTGAAATAATGGTGAGTCATCACCTGTAGCGGGTTTCCTGTTTTTATCTTAGATCATAAGCTGCACGCAGACCTCCTGTATCTATTCTGAAGGTGTTCACATGTAAGAAGTTGGAATGTGTGTCCTCTGTGTTTACTTACTGCAGTTCATGGATTAACTCCTCAGGTCAAAGTAACCGCTTAGACAACCAAATCGTCCCTTTTCTGACCCCGTTCTGAACCATCTGAGACCCAGTGTGTCCTGGTCCTGGCACAAAATACCCCAACTAGCAGACGAATAATAGTACGATCTGTCCTAAAGTTATAAAAAGAAAATCAACACCTGTGTTGTTTTATTGATTGTAGAAACTGGTTTGGTTCTAGCCACATGTTAAATGAGCAGGTTTTCATAAACTGGAAGACGTTGCCTTTTGTGTGGAAGATTTTCCTTTTTGAGCTGAAACCAACTCCTGTATGAGCTCGTGGCTCACGCCTGAGAGGATCCTGTGAGGTGTGCTCTGGTAAAACAGGCGCAGGGACGTGGATGGTGCTCAGGAGGCACCAAAATTAAGGAAAGTCGTTTTTATGGTTTAAATTAGGAGGAAAATTAGGATTTTGCATTTGACTGATGCTGAATACTCTTGTTGGCTGATGTAACTCTAATGCATGCAACCTGCAGCACACATTTAGCAGTTAATAACCTGCATGGGCAGGTCTGATCAGAGAATGCTGAAAGAGGCAGGCGAGTGTCTGCAGCTTCTGCCTGCAAACACACAAACCTGTGCAGTGCAAACACTGCAGTACACAAGCAGCAGTCAGAGGGGGCCTCGAGCCCATCAGTAGGTAAAGTTTATTTATAAAACAGCTTTATAGGTCAGCTGTGGCTAAAAGACGACTCGGATGTAAGAAGACCTGCAGACAGGAGGTGGGCGGGGCCAAAAATACAGACAGGAAGCCTGACTGAAGACAAGCACAGATTATGATGGTAACATTTAAAAACAGAAATTTAAATTTGACATTAAATCAATGCAGATTCTTTCATTTGTGGGCCACCGCTGGCCAGCTCCCAATCTGTGGAGCTGAAGCTTTAATTCAACCTTTACTGAGGAGAAATCGTTCATCAACGATCATCACATACACAACGAGGCTGTGAAGAGCTCCGAGGTCAGCGTATGGGTCAAACTATCACTTCATGATCACTTCCACCTTCCACTAACAGTAATGCTGAGGACCACCATCATGTACACCACCTTTCCTTTTTAAATCGGAGCCTCCTTCACACTCACACAGCTGGACACGGATCTCCTGAGCTCCACGGTGCCTCCTCCATGATGGGGGTCGTGACTGTTAGCTCACTTTCAGAGTGGATGTTTTACTTCCCAGCAGGAGAGGAGAGAGCTTCTGAAAGTCTCTTATTCTGGAACGGGACTCAAATGCATCAGGAGATGAGTCCCCGTCATCACACACACACTTTTGGTTGGGTGAAACCAGTTTACGTCATGGACCCAGAATGCATTTCACACAGAGAGTAATGTGTACCAAACGTTTGGGATTTTTAAATCAATCTATTCTCACGTGTTTCTAACAGTGTGCTTTAGTGCAGGAGGACATTTGGAGCATATTAGGACCAACTAGTGGAGCTGGAGAGCCTGATTAACCTTGAAATGACCAAGTGCTGTGTATTTCTTTGTGTCGCTATCAAACTTTACTGATAAAAAATTGATTGCCTGGAAAGATTTTTTCCAGAAATTGTTTGATTGGTAGAGCAAAGATAATGAAAAGTAATGGGAAAGATGTTTCATTTAAATGTTACTGGTTTTGACGTCGGGTGGCGTGTGTGGAGGGATCGGCTTCAGTTTGATTGTAATGTGAACTGTGACATTTCCTGCTGCAGACGCCTTGAGTCTCTGAGACCGGGACTCAGAGACCGGGACTCGGGACTCTGAGACCGGGACTCGGGACTCAGGGACTCGGGACTCAGAGACCGGGACTCGGGACTCAGAGACTGAGACCGGGACTCTGAGACCGGGACTCGGGACTCTGAGACCGGGACTCTGAGACTGAGACCGGGACTCTGAGACTGAGACCGGGACTCGGGACTCAGGGACTCGGGACTCTGAGACCGGGACTCTGAGACCGGGACTCAGAGACCGGGACTCAGAGACCGGGACTCAGAGACCGGGACTCGGGACTCTGAGACCGGGACTCGGGACTCAGGGACTCGGGACTCGGGACTCTGAGACCGGGACTCTGAGACCGGGACTCGGGACTCTGAGACCGGGACTCTGAGACCGGGACTCGGGACTCTGAGACCGGGACTCTGAGACTGAGACCGGGACTCGGGACTCTGAGACCGGGACTCTGAGACTGAGACCGTGACTCGGGACTCTGAGACCGGGACTCGGGACTCAGGGACTCGGGACTCAGAGACCGGGACTCAGAGACCGGGACTCAGAGACCGGGACTCGGGACTCAGAGACCGGGACTCGGGACTCAGAGACCGGGACTCGGGACTCAGAGACCGGGCTGCACATGCACAGTAAAACTCAAAGTTTCCGTATTTTCAAGTGTTACTGA
>VUQR01024865.1:0-32031 GCA_015108515.1 Hemichromis elongatus | reverse complement strand
TTTGGTGCTCCGTGCATCATTTCTCTAGCTAATATCTCCAAAACTGGACAATTCAAACCAAATCAATTTAAATAGATAAATAGCACCATAGCCCAGAGGAACACCATGTATATTGATTTGGGGTTAATCTATGCCTTAACATGAAAAAAATATATTTTAATAGATGATGTATGAATGTGATGAAATACAATAACATTACATTAAGTAGTATTATTGTCATTATTACAGCTAAATATTACTATATACTTCCTTTTCTCATCTAACATGGGACTTTTTTTTGTTACAGTTTGTTAGTTTAGTCCAAATTATTTATCCGATTTTGTTTGGTTTTTAAAGGTTTCACTCTGAATGTAAACATGTCTAACTGCTTCATTATTTATTTTTGTTTGTTTGTTTGAAATGCGCTGGAAAGAGTCTTTTACTCACATCAACTTCATGATTCATGATTCAGTTTCATGATCATTTAAAAATATTTCATCATGAACCATCACAACATAGGCCAGAGGACTATTTATGTAAATAAAACAATATATTTGCTTTTTTTGAAGCTATTTCCTTTCAGTTCATAATGTATTTTCATATTTACCAAAGAATAACTGATATTTTTTGACCTGAAACACTGTTTTGTTTGTCTTGAAGGAAAAGTGTGAACTTTCTGAGATTATGGGCTTTTTTTTGCCATAGTTTTATCTATTAGCACATTTAGCCTGTGCTTTTTTTTTTTTTTTCCAGAGATGGTCAGTAAAGACGCTCTGGACTATTTTTTCTGCTGTGGGGATCAAACCTGTGACCGTCTGGTTATAGGTTGGTCTCAAATATTTAGCCCAACCTGCTGCTAATAAATTTTTATTATGTTTTTACTGTACAATGCCAAAAAAGGGCACCACTGTATTTTTTGTGAATGAGGCTGTAGCTTTAAAATACACTTGATATTTCTGAAGGTCAGCTGTTGAATTTTGGAGTTTCAAAACATCAGCAGTGAGCTGGGTGGAAATTTGGGGATTTAAACCAGAAATTCAAAAATTTTAGAAAGGAAACTGTAAAGTTTATTCTGTTGATTCAAGTTGTGAAAAGGCTGCTATAGCAAGACTAGTGGGAGTGGCGTGTCTTGATATTGTTCCAAAGCAATACAACATTTAGAACTTGAGTTAGATAGTTAAATATTTCTAAAGACATCCAAAATAACTCTCAGAGTGATTGAACCTGTGTTTAAGTGCCTTTAGCCAGAACATTTTAAACAGTGTATCTATTATTTAATGTATAAAGTGTTTTAAAATGGAATAATCTTAAATATCAGTTTTTATGTCTCTACATTTTGATGTTTAAGTTTCATTTTTAAACAAAAAACTTATCATTTGAAAAAAATGTTTGTAATTTTTCTGGTATTCTATTAAAATCTTCCATTTGACAGGATACACCAATCAGGCTTTTGAGAACTGTTTATATTTTCAAGGAGATGTAAAACATTTAAGAATGAACACCTTTATATTTCCTTTAATTGGTTGACTGATGGAATGAAGCCGTTTGGTAAAATGCATGAATCCATAAAAGGGTTGTTTCATTGATAACTTTTAGCACAGTTCCTTTTTTTGCAGCTGAGAACTAGAGCTTTTTAAAAAAAAAAAGGTGAGACGAGTAGTGACATGTGAAGGTAACACGCACTGAGGTAGTATGTATGTGTATAGAGATTTTTAACTTTCTGGTTTAATGAGGTCTTCCAATTTCTTTTTGATTCTAAGGGTTTCAGTGGCAAGTGTTTTGTCAGAGCTGCATTGAAAGAATGTTTGTAAAGATGTTACTTAAATAAAGTAATATTCACACAAAAACTCTTCTGTCCTGTAATCACATTTAAATAAATTTCTGTGAAATTTTCAAATGGGTAAAATTAATATCCTATTTTTATATTGCATAATCCACAGCTCACAGTTATTCTTCATCATAAGCTGGGCCTTGGTGCAGATCCTCAGTTTATTAACTGTCTGAAACAAGCTGTTTTTGGATCTTCCCTTTAAGGCCACCCTCCTTTCATAAACCAACTGCCCTCTGAATCAATGCCCCTAATGGGGGCAGCAAGTAGGTGGAGCTTGTGTGTAGCAATTTGTGCCTGAATTGACCATATTAGGCTGATCCTCCCTCTGTGACATCATACCTAGTCAAGGGTATAAAAAATGACTGAAAAGGCTATTTAGACCACTATATAGCAGTTTATGGTGTGTATACTGGCCTTAGTTAGAGTTAGAGTTAGAGTTAGTTATAAAAATATCTATAGTATGGAAATGAGGCTCATTGAAAATGTCTAGAGAAGAGGACTTTGGAAGAAAAAGTAAATTGTGCACATGGATGTATGACGTCTTCCTTCTGTGTGCGTGTGTGTGTCCCAATCTACTCATCTGCTGCTGTGATGATGCTGTGAAAACGTAGCCTCTCTGGTGAGAGTATGTGAGGCAACACTAATGCTGTATGAGGAGTAAACAATGCCACCAAGCAGAGACAGGGGAGAGTGCAGCATCACCAGCAACAAACTTGCTGTTTTCAGTTGACTACATAATTTCATCCCTTTTAAAACAAAGTTTCTTCTAGCTAATACTGGACAGAATTAACCATATTTGGATGAATCCTTGCAAGTTCCATTAGCAAAGGGGATCAATAAAGTAAATGCAAATTATTACTAAGTATTGCTGTCCAGTATTTTAACATGATTTTTCTGTTTTTTAAAGCACTTTACTGTTGACTGTCACTACACAGTATTTTCCTTCATTGTTTCACATTAATACTCTTAGTATTTATTTTATTTTATTTTTAAATCATAAATTATCATCATCATTATCATCATCGTTTATTTTTGTAGCACTTTAAGAACACACTTGGCAGACCAAAGTGCTGAACACAGAACAAAACAACTAGCAAAATTAAAAGTACAATAAAATTATTGAAAATACAATAAAATCAATAAGAAAGGTGTCACTTTCCTACAGATTTAAAAGCCAGGGAACAAAAATAGGTTTTCAATCTGGACTTAAAGACCTGCACTGATCACCCTTGTCTAATATAGAGGGGAAGGTTGTTCCACAGCATCAGAGCCGCAATTGAAAACGCTTGGTCTCCTCTGCATTTCAGCCGCGACTTAGGAACCAACAGCAAAAGCTGCTCAGCTGAACGGAGCGAGCGAGGAGGAACATGAGGTTTCAGCAAATCAGATAAGTAGACAGGAGCCAGACCATTTAAATACTTAAAAAACAATAAAAGGACTTTAAAACGAACCCTAAATTCAATGGGAAGCCAATGTAAAGAAGCCAGAACCGGGGTGATGTGATCAGTAGGTCCAACTGCCATATTTTTCTGTGATTTGTTACTTTTTCTAACAGTTATTTTTAATTAATTAACCAGTCAATGAAAATTTTGCAACTGGGATTTTTTTCACCTGTCCTTGAAAATTATTTTTGTCTAGAATGTCCCATTTTTTTGTTTGTTTGTCTGTCTGTTTTGTTGCTTGTTTTTTCACAATAAGCACATTAAAACAATTTTAATGGGGAATGGTTAAAATTCTAGACATTGTGTTTTTATTATATGTTATATTGACATTAGAAAATGTCAAAAATCCATCTTAAATCTGTGTGAAAAACTAAATAAAGAGCTGGTCTGAAGCTCCCAGTAGCAAACAAAAGATTCTGTATTTTAGACCAGCGTGTTCATTCCCCCTAAGTGTGGCATCGCCAACCCTCCATACACTTCCGCTCGCCTCACCTCTCCCTGCTCTGTGTGGCACGAATCACGCCTCCTATCAGTGAGTGGGCTGTAAGTCAAATTAGCTCTTCGTCATCCTGCTCGCTGTGCACACCGGAGGCTACTGCGGTAAGATGCGGCGGCGCACGAAGCCGAGCCGCGGCGGATGAGATGATGCGCAATGGCTGAACGAGTCGGGAGGAGAGAGCGGAAAAAAAAGGAGGCTGTGCTCTGATTTAAACGATGGGACAGGACTGAATGGATGTTTGAGCGATTTGTAACGTTTGTGGTGCAGGCCGAGTAGAAAGATGAGGCGGCGCTGATCCCACTTTAGGATGCTCCAGAGCCCGAGAGGAGGGAGAATAGGCTTCGTCTGTAAACAATAAGGAAGCAGAGGGGCATTAAGTAAAGGACACTTAATCCAGAGCCTGTACCTGAGACCCCGGAGCTTCGAAAAAGGTAAGAAACAGTGAGCACTCGGCTGTGGACATCCCTCTCAGGACATGCTGGCTGGGAACACAGGTTGTGCTGGTACACTGTGTGGTTTGACGTGGCTCATCTTCATCACAGTGGTGCTGATAGGAGTAGGCTAAGTATGACATACATGGTTCAAACCTATTTTCGTCGCTTATGTCGCTTGTGTTATTGAGGCTCTTTTGGGTAAATCCTTTAAGCTGTGTGGGCAGGAAAAGTAGATTTATGGATTTATGGCCACCTGTGTTTCGTTTTTCGTCTACTGGATGATTGTGTGTGGCTGATGCAACAACTAATCTAATTCTCACCACAGTGCAAATGTCAGTTCACATTTTTATATGAAAAAGAGCCTGTTTGGGTAGGAGTGGTAGGAAAAGAAGTCACGTTGGATTCAAATGCATGACCTCTGACGGACTCACACCTCCTACATTGAATTATAGCTGCAACCCATTGAGCCAAACCAAAGTGAAGTCAGCAGTAAATTATATTAATATTTAAACTTGAAGCTTTTTATTCATTAGCTCATCCCCGTTTACTGGATTGGGCCTCCTCTTGGTCGGATTCAGTGCTTTAATCATATCACACTACCTTATAATAAGTCTGCAGTTTTGTAACTATGAGTCTTTAATTTGCTTGTTTGTCTTATTTATTTATTTATTTTTATCCATTCCCCTGCAGGTTGCTCTGTGACAGCTGAGTCAGTCCTCAGTGAGGAGAGGCCAGTGAACGGGGAGGGCGGTGAAGCTCTGGAGACAGCGTCACTGAACGTCAGCCTGGAAGAAAACAAACTTCTCATTTCCCTTGCTCTCATCAGCGCTGACAGCTGGACATCTCACCTGCATGTTTCTCTTCTTCCAGAAGACTCTCTAAGTGAAGGCGTGATAGATGCAAACAACCGCAGAAAATCAGAGAAATCAGAAAAACAACTGATTCTGTCTTCAGATGCAGTCAAAATGATCTGCTAAGATATGAGATTAGAAGGAGATTCATCTCCCTTCGGTCATGTTAGGAAAACATCGTCTTCGGTACCGCTGTCAGAATAATCAGTAAGAAATTAATTTCAGCTGTTTCACAGTGCCCAGTGATTTTTTTTTTAGGTTTTTTTTTCTAAATGATGAGCTTTTTACCTTTGAGCTGTCAGCCCTTGAATCAAGAGTAGATTCTTGATTGTGGCAGCGCCGCCTCTCACAAATGAGAGTTCAACTTGAGCTGACAGGCTGCATTTTAATAAAGAATAAGCAAAAACCAACCAATAAAACATAGATGAGGCCCACAACAAGCACTATGCTTCAGCAGAATAACAACAACAACTACCCATGCCTGAGCATGTCAGGCTCCAGCCGGGAGATGCTCCAGAAATGCTCCAGAGCCTCTCTGCCCTTCCCCAGCCGACTGGAGCTGGGACTGGCTGATCTGCCGCTGATTCGGGGTCTCCGAGCCTGGGCCCTGTGTTCCAGGAATCGCCACAAGACTGCTAATCTGCTGGGAGGAGGACAAGCACCCACAGCTCCTCCTGCAGGTCGAGGAGGTTCAGCATCCTGCCCCAGGCCTGCAGATGTTTGCCTGAGTGGGGAGTGGGGTCGCATGGGATATGGGCTTCCCCTGGGGGTGGACAACAGGCAGGCTGGAATCGGAGCCTTGGTAACAGTTGCCACTCTGAAGACCTCAGAGGGCAGTGGGAAGACTCAAACTCAGTGTCTCTTCCTCCGGACTGAGAAAGGAAGCTGTTTGTATTCAGCAGCTAAGCCCAGCTCTGGAGGGACAACCAGTGCAGCCTCCAGTGTGGTTGGAGGATGGCTGCGAGGAAAGACTGGAGTAGGAGGAGGTCGCAGAGACACTCCAGCTGGGACAACTCCACCGGCGCAGACTGGAGCAAACCGGGTTAGGGTGCGATCGGGGCGGAGATGGAGGAAGTCTGGTAATGCAGCGGTCCGGGAGAAAACAGGCTTGAGCAGAGAGAGGCAGCAGAGGAGCAGGGAAGTTCCTGCTGGGCAAATCGCTGTGGAAGAAAGGCCGGAAGAGCAAGACAAAGAAGGCCTGGACTGTAAACAGTTTCCCACCCCACAGCAGGACAGCCGGAGAGCCAGATGCAGCCACAGCGTTTCTCCTAAATCCTGCAGCCACTGTGGAAGGAGAGCACAGAGGAGGAAAAGCCAGGATGGACAGGAGGGAGGCATCCCGAACAGGCTGAACAGTGAGGTGTTGGGAATGAAAAAGGAAAGGCAAAAGAATGAAGAGGAGGATAAGGGAGGCCTCTCCAAGTTGGAGTCTTCCAGCTCTGTTTTGACTGAACTAAACCCTGACCTAGAATCTACCCGTTCTCACAGCGACTCCCACGACAGCTGCGATGTGGGAGAAACAAGAGAAACTGAGAGCAGCGAGGGGCAGAAGACACAAGCTTCTCAGAGCCAGGACGGCTATTCCGAGGAACAAGAAGACAGATACGCTGAAGGAAACAACGTCACCCATGGACATTCTGGGTCGACTGATAATATAACACACGAGAACAGCATTGCTGAGAGAAAATCCAGTGAATATCCCTGTGAAGAAGAAGGGACTAATGTCAACGGATTTTCTGATCTCGATGAAGTAGGTGTAGAATCAGAGAAAAGAGCTGAGTGTGCAGATGTTAAAGATGAAAAGGAGAACATCAGCGAGGCTCCTGATGAATTCTCCAGCTGGTGTGCAGTCTTTACGCCTGCCTCCAGCAGCAATGCAGTCTCACTCAGTTTTAACAAGTCAGCTGCACCCCTAGAGGGCAGCGTCTGCAGCCCTGACCATGAAACTTGTTGGGTTCAGGCTGAGCAGGAGAACAGCCAGAATCACGTTGAGGAGTATCAGCAAGAGGAAGAAGACTCTGGGGTCACGAGTGAAGAAGAACAGGCCAATGAGAAAACCACTGCGAATGAGATATTAAATAATAAACCTCGATCTGTGTTTAAAAATGAGGAGGAAGTTTTACCTTCACCACTCGCAGATGGAGATCGTTTCATCTCCAGGATTGTGGCAGACAACAGCAGCAAAGGTGGGACAAGTGAGTCTGAGTCCAAAGATGAGCTGGAGTCAGAAGAAGGAAATTTAGAAGAGAGACTCAATCCTAAACATGGAGACAGAGGTGGGGAAATTTGGAAGTCAGATTATTGTAAAGGAGATGTCACAATCAAAGATAATTATGAAGGGACAGAGATAAACTGTGCTTCAGAGGAAGGCTGGAGGTTACAGGAGTTCGAAGATGAACGCAGGAAATGGGAGAAAGAGGATGGATACACCTGTGCGCAAACAAGCATCGCCCCTGTTGAACCAAATGGAGAGACCAACATCACTAACACTGCCTGCACCAATCTCCCCACCTCCCCTGCGCTCTCCCAGGCTAATCCTGCCCCTTCCCTGCCCACCCTGGGATCCATGGCAACCGGCCTGCCCTGTCAGGAGAAGGAGGAGGAGGAGGCAGTCAGTGCAACAGCAGGAGATAGAGAAGGAGGCCAAGAAGGGAAGAGAAGAGAGCTGGGGGAGCAGGGTGAGGTGGAGAGTGGCTCCACCGTGGCCACTGACGAAGGGAGGAAAGAGGAGGAGGAGGAAGATGAGTTTGGAGTGTTCATGCAGGCGGAGGGAGAGCCAGCTTGGAGCGAGGAGTTCACCATGTCTGCCTCAGTGCCTTGTGGGAGCAGAGAGAGCGTTGGTGAGTCTCATGGTTGTTCATTCTCTGTCCCTTTCTGTGTTTACAAGCCAGGCCTTCCTCTCATTTTAGTATCTCTTTCACTCCTTTGGGCTCTTCAGTAAATTTGCCTTTCTGTGTGCTGTAGCCTTGTGGTAAAGGATCTTTTGGTCCTGGACAACAAGGCTGACACAGAAAGGCTTCAGAGTTTTTCAGAAAAAAAAAGTCAGAAATGTGCAGATCTAGACTTTAACACTCTTTGTGTTGTGTTGGGGAAACAAACAGAATTAGTGCATTTTTAACCTTTTGTACACGTTGAGGAATGCAAGTGCACACAATCTGTTTTCAAGAAGCACACAGTAGTGCACAAGTGGGTATTTACTTTTATCTTCTTGAAGATGTGTTTGTGGGGATAAGGCGGCTTCAATACTATGTTATAAAAATGACAGAAAAAGTTTTTGTTTTTAATTTTTAAGGCCTTTTAACTCCCACCTCAAGAATTGAGTTTTAATTATATGAATCTAAGTTAGTGTTTTATAGAGAACATCAAAATATTTTGCAGGGGTTTTTTTTGTTTTTTAGATTTTCTTCCACAAAAGATCCATTTTTAAAATATTTAATAACAATACTGGACTGAGATCAGTTCCAAAAAGGCAGTTGGGCCCTTCCTTATCTTTGTTACAACTTTTCATACAAATCTACCCAAATCTTTTTGACCAATCCTGCTAACAAACTCAGAGAGGAAAACCACGCCCATCTCAAAGCTTCCTGGGTATGTGTAATTAAAAAAATATTTCCCCTGAAATAACCAAACCATTTGAACTATTCTTCATTGGACACCACCATTCAGTGCAAGAAGGTTAATTGAGAAGAAAATATTTTTTTATTGGATTTTTTTAAAGAACTGTATGATGAACAGTAACTCAATCATAAATACATGAATTTATTTGTTAGTCTGACAGCATGATGGCTCTTATCTGCTACACTCATGAAGCAGACACGCGCAGGTATGTCAGATCTTTTACTCCTTGTGCCTCGTTGTTTTTCTCTCCCAGCTGGTGTTAATCAGTCGTAATGATCCCTCATTCTGCTCCGTTTAGCTAATCACCTAAATCATGTTAAGCCCAGTTTTCCACAGGGGGGCTAAATGAGGCTGTGCTGAGGTTGGTGCATAATCGTGTCTCGGTATGTTCTACTGAAAAGTATTTCTGTTTATTTTAACATGTTGCTGATGGCTTATCAGTCAGCATTTATCATCAGAGGGATTGATGTATGTAAAAGGGCAAAGATGAAGTGACCAACAAAAAACTTAAAGGCTGCTTCACCCACATTATTTATGCATATTTTCCCACTTATCTGGCCTTTCGGAATATTTTTGGTTTTAATTATTAGTAATTAAAATGGACTATCAATATACATATAATGTTACAGTAGCAAATGTCCATATTAAATATGGCTGACGTTTTACTAATCACTAATCTTAGACTGTTTTTTTTCTGTCCATGGCTCTTTATAATGTCACTTAGGACCCTTAATAAGGCTTCCCAGGCACTAAAGCCCCTCCCACGTTCTGTTTAAACATCTTAATGAGGGGCAGCCAATCACAAAAGCGTTGGCTTGAAAGGACGAGGAGATAAATCTACTTGTTTCACACAGTGGATAAAGTGAAGGAGTTCGCCGTGACCCACAACTCTTTTAATAAATATCCACAGTACTAAGATGAAGGCAGAAACTTCAAAGACAAGAACGAGTGTTTCATACCATTTACAAACAGAGATAAGGCTGTGGCTGACTGAAATCTGGGAAATACATTTTATAAATCTACACAGAATCAAACAACTTAGTTTAAAAAATTTGCTTGAAGCAAAAGGAGTGAGAGGCAGGAAAATCCTGGAAAAACATTTGATTATAGGTGCATTTCAGAGCAAGCTGTTTTAGCTCATTCCTCCATAAAGATTACATTCGACCCTCTCAGTATGCATCAATAAAGGCAGAGACCAGCCTCACTAAGATGTGATGCAAACTCAGTCAATTTGTTCAGTAAACAGGCCTGAAATAAGATGGAAACCACTCAGAAAATAGTTTCAAGGGTTTTCAAGGGGTTAAAGTAAGACAGCCTGATAATCACACAGCTAATCAATGTACACTCAAGCACATACTGTGACTTAGATGACATAAATACGTTGTTGACCAGTAGTACTTTTAATCTGGTGCTAAATATGCTGAGTTGTTTCTTGCCTTGGTAGGCAGCACTTCCCAGCACAGTGGAAATAAGACTGTAGTTTGTCCTGACCTGGATTCCTAGCCGATCTCTCCGTCTCACTACATGGCATTAATCATTCAGAGTCGAGCTAAGAGAGGGGGAGGAAGCAAACGGGGCAGTGAGCTCTCCTGCTAGCCTCAGGTTATTGGGCAACGGGTGAAAAGGAAACAGTCTCACAGAGAAGTGTCTGATAGATACATCGTCGGATAAATACACCGAGCAATGGAGAGTGACATGCAAATGTGTCAAAGCAGCGGGGATCGTAGGGAGATGCAAATATTCACTGAAATGTTTCCACGCAGTGAGATGTCGCAGTGAGATTAAAGTCCAGCATACAAACTCAAAGAGTCCCGCAGAGTCTTGTACAGCAGGCAACTTTTTAAGCAACAGCAGGAAGCAGTCACAGCAATAAACAACACAATGATACGACAAGGTGATTAACAGAATAATAAATGCGAGTTGTCTCGCTGCGCTGCTCAAAAATAGAACAATGAAGAGCTACTAAAACTGTGGGTTTTAATAATAATTTAAGATATTAGCACAGTGACTTTCTAGCCGGCTACGATGTAGCTACGATTTACAGGTGTCCCCTAAATGCCTCACGAGCGCAAAAAAACAAAGTTACTGCTTTGGATGTTGCATTCAGTGTGCGACTGTTTAAGACGGCTGCAGCTGTCTAACAAACCACTCATCCAGACAACATAAATAAATTACCATGCCCTGCTATCTTTGTGAAAACCAGTTTAATTTTTAGGCCGTCAGAGCGATCTAGTGCTTAATCACCAATGTTACTGGACTGAGGTGTTGTTATTCTTACACTGCTGAAAAAACCTGCATGATCAAATCTAGCTAGCATTAATGGGTTTGTATTTTAGGTATTTCTGTGTAATACCACTTTCTAGTTCTATTCGATTCAATTCAATTTGTTTATTTAGCACCGAATCACCTAAAAATAAGGAGAATCATAACAGGCCCACTTTAGGTTCTTCAGATTTAAAAATGTCTGTATGTGAAATAACCCTAAAATGGACAAACTTTTAATTGAAACAATCTAAAGGATCTTAGAAACTTAGAAACTTGCCAAACAGTTAGTGAAAATGGGCAAAGCACAGACAGAGATTTCTTAAATTAATAGTTCAATGTGTTGTAGGGTCTCTGGAGCTGAAAATCCACTAATAGTATTCTAACATTGGACATGTAAATTTCCAGCATTTAAAAACTATAAATGCAGATATTTGTGCATTACAGTTATTAGGATTCTTCATTCATTTGGATAAAATGGCCCCTTTTAGAAGTCGTCCTAATAATTATCATCAACTTCTGTAGCACCAAAGCTGGTATTGGTCTATAATAATTAAATGGTATTGCCCATTATTAGCCTCTGAGAGCACTGAAAGTAAATACTGTGTACTATAAGACTTTGTGTGTGTGTGTGTGTGTTTGTGTGATAACAGCACTTGAAAAGCATGCTATCGACAGTGAGTCGAGCCTTTGGACGCCAGGAAAGACAGACAGCTCGTTCCACCAGTCAGACGACACCTGGACAGCCTTCCCTCAGGATTCATCAGATGAAGGTGGAGCCGTTGTGGAGCAGTGGTGGCCGGCCAGTGCTGTGGAGGAGAGGAGAGACAGACTCTCAGCCAATCAGAACCTGGTACAGTTATCCTGCAGTAACAGCTATAAAAACGGTTCTGCTTGTTCAGTGAGAGCTAAAGTGGCCATTACATCCACTTCACTGAGAGTCCACAAACTCTTCAGGATTGGTTCATTTATGTCACAGCATTGAATTTCTGTCTTGCGTGGTTTGTCTCTGTGACTCTAACCTCTGTTTGCACTTCCTGTACCATCGATCAGGGATGCTCGGTGGATTCAGGGAGTTTTTTGTGTAGTTACTCAGTCCCCTGTGGTTCATGCAGTAGAAAAGAATTATTCATGTTAATCTATGCATTATTTGCTCCATCTGCTATTCTTAGCGTCTGCTAGATATAGCTGGTCCTGACTGAAATTTGCAAAAACCTTTGTGCGTATTGTATCTTTACTATAACTGTTTTTGCAGGAGTTGTTTTTCTATTGGAGATGGGTCACTAATTTTTATCCAGTTGAGAGTGCATATGTCTGCGACCTAAAATTTCCTCCTTTTTCTCAATTGCCTGTGCCATTACCATGGAAACACAGCTCACCCTGATGTAACCCTGCGGGAAGGGTGAAGTTTTATGACTAAAAATTAATCAGTATTTTCTCCAGCTGTATAGTCACACACACACACACACATATATATATATATATACATACTGTTTGATTTATTAAAGAAGCCGGCACTGCGGGGAGAGTCTCCCAGTGGACATTAAACACAGTGATGCAGATGAAAAATGAGCCCTGTCCAAAACTGCAGTGAAGCAGAGTGAGGAGCGGAGGTTGGCTGGTTTTAAATAAGTTGGTTCATGTGCCTGTGGTGCCACAAGGAGGCCTTTACGAAAATAAAGTATTAAGTTTTCATGTGATGAACCAGAAATGCATTTTTATTTTCTAAATGCTGCAAATGTGTTTTTGATGCTTGTGTTCTGATTGTTTTCTTACAGTGTGCTGAGCTCTCAAGCTGTATTTGATGAGGTCTCTGTGTATTTACTGCAGGCGGCTGTCTTCGCTGAAGCCTTCCCCTCATTTACTGGTTCATCGTCAAGTGACTCCTGTGACATCAGTAGTGTTCCCACACTGAGCCAGCTCCTCAGAGGCGGAGCAAGCCCAGACCAGGGGTAGGTGAACCGTGTTGACGAAGGCCATCGTGTTTACGCGATGACTCGGGGGGAAAAAAGATGGACGGGGGTAAACCTAAGAGTCTGAGTGAAGTCAGTGCACAAGTGCCTTCAATTTACATTCTTTGGCTCTCTTTATCCATGCCATCAGTAAACACTTTCCTGGTTTCAATCGTTTCATCCCTCACCAAAGACAGCATAAGTGTAATTTAGTGACACACGCTTCCTACGAAGATAAGTGTAAGAGAATGGATGGGATGTTTCCCACTGGTGTCCAGAAGGATGATAAAGTAAAGTAGAATGGATCATAATTTGGTGTTCTTTTATGGTGTCAGTGGGATTTGGAGATAAAATACTATCAAATACTTTGACAAGTTAAAAGAAAATGTGGCCACCAAGTGGTGACCGTGGTGAAGTGCAACTACATGTCAGAGCAAATATGTTTTTACCTTTCTACCCTTGTACAGCCTACTAGGAGCAAAACTTGAAGCTGTTTTCTGAACTGAGTGCTTTCTGTCATATTTCATATATGCTAACAGAACAACATGACTGGGTTAGTGAGGGTCCTCTCTGCCTATGCAGCTACCCTCGAAAAAACCCGGAGACTATTCTACTCGTAAAACTGAGGCAGATGGGCGGGCTAATATGGACTGTTTGAATGTCAAAGCAGGCATTTGCAATTATTCACTATCACAGATTTCTTAACACATAGATTCCTTATATCATACTCTAATTATATAGATGTTTTCTTTCACTGAAAAGTTTTATATCAAATGAAGTATTTCCTAGAAGAACACACTTGAAAACAAACTATTAAAGGAGCCCTTTATTTGTCATTTTTAGAACTGTACATTTTTCTTTGATTCTAGTAAAATAACTTTGCTTTTTTCGGCCTTGGTATGGTGCCTCAGTATGGTGCCTCAGTACATTCACTAAAAGCTAAAAAGAGCTAAAACGCTCCGCTCGCTTTAAGGACGCCCTGCCCTTGATCCGGCTTTCTTTTATGTGGGCAGGGCCTCTGTGATCACAAACAGAGCTGCGTGTCTCAGATGACCACACTGTCACATCAGACAGAGAAAGAAACGTACTTCTATCCCAAAGGTTCGCCACAGCAGATTGCATCCACATTTGATTTGGTATAAATTTTCCACCACATACCTTCCCCGACACAACCCTCCTCTTTATCCAGGTTTGTAACCCCGCAGGCTGGGAATGCATCTCCTCCCTGTCTTGAACTGGGGATCTTTTGTGTGTAAGATGAATGTGTTAACCGCTACATCGCTTAAAGCAGAAAAGAAAAACAATTTCTGCAAACCAAGCATTTGGGGCAGTCTGCAGTCTGAGCTTTTGACTCAAGGCGATCCCTTTCATTATATGAAATAAATTAATTAATTAATAAAGAGAATCATAACAGGTCCACTTTAGGTTCCTCAGATTTAAAAGATGCCTGTATGTGAAATAACCTTTAAAGCTGGTGCAAGCAAGTTTTCCACTCAGTCTGTATCTGATCTTGAATCCTTGAAAAGCAGTCATTTCAAACAAATGTTCTTCTTGTGCATGAAATCTCGTGTCTGTGTCTTTGGACCTTTAGGCTGTTGGACAGTTTCCATGACTTGAACAAAATGATTGGCCAGAGATACAAGAGAGCCAACGGCATGTCTCGTAACCTGCTGCTGAAAACTTTGCACCTGGAGCGGCCCCACGCTGTGAGTAAACACTGGCACCGTTCACACAGGCGGCCATGGAAATGTGAGCCCAGCAGCTTTGGAGACGAGTGCGTCTGACTCGCTCGCTGTGGACATGTCTCAGTCTTCAAGATCTGATAGGAAACACTTAAGAAAGCAAATTTTACAGTAACTGTTCCGTCTCTTTACTCATAATTTGCTGCGGGGGAATTAGCACAGAGCACTTTGTGTTCACTTTCAATTTGTGAAGCTTCGAGGTTGTTTAATTGAATTTGTCAACACACCCTGAACAGCATGTAAAATGAACTGATAGTGCTGTTTGACTGATAGCCTTGAAACCTGCGGCCTCCTTCAAATGATGTGGCTGCTGTTTTGTGCAGAACACTCTTGCTCGCACGGGCACATCACGGTCGTGAGTACGCGAACGGCACCGAGGGCGCTGCTGACCGAGTCACGTCAGAAAGACACCTGCAAAACATGCACGTGTGGCGTTTACCCGTCCACTGTGTGACTGCTTGCTACAGGGCAGAAGCCTGTAGCAAGCAGCCTCCTTATATTTTAAACTGGGTTACAGAAGAGGGCTATAATGTGCAGCAGCAGATAAATAATCTTACCAGATTGGTCTTATTTTACTCAATTATAGTCCTTGTCATAGATTTTTCTGCAATGCTGCATCTTATACTGTACATAAAGTCAAATACAAGTTACTGCTGTTTAATTACTTTGCTACTGAATATGGGGTGAAAATACCACTTCTTGGTTTTCTCTATTAAACGCTGGTGTTATTTTCTAATTAAGCAATTAATAACTTATAAAGTCCTAAGTAACCTTTCTAATTAACAGTCCAGACATAAAAATAGAAGACTGAGAATAGTTCCACGTTATAACATTTATGGTGTTTTGAATATTTGATGAAGGGTAACTATGATTAAAAAAAGAATCAAACTGAGAAAATTATGCTAAGCTATGAACTACAAAAGCTACGTAGCTGAAACATGTGCAGTTTAACAAAACGGCCAAGGTTATTTATACAAACTACAATACAGGAACACTTAAGACATGTTGAGCAAACACATAAAAGAGGTGTGGAGATTTTAGATGATTGGAAGGAATGACCAAAAAGAGGAGAAGCAAAGTGTTGCTGTTTATTATTGCATTAAGTTTAAAACAGATGCCCTCGGCAGAAAACAGACGGTACTTTAGGTGGTATATTTGAAATTTGGGTAATATCCAGGTGTGCAAATGTGCAGCGCTGACACGGGGGCCTAAAGATTATCAGAAAATAGATGTTTACATGTGTCATACTGGCTGTGCAGAAATCAAATGTTCACTGAGGGTCAAAGTATTGTTTACGCAGGTGACAACAGTGGAGGACAGAGTGAAGCAGGGCGGTGTTTCGGCTGCCGGGTGTTTAGTGAAAGCCAAAACTGGGTGTTGAAGTTATTTATTTCTGCAGAAAATAGCTGCTGCGTCTGAAATGTTGTCAGTTTGTCTTTTGATTGCAGGCACTTTTCTAGCATCTGGACCTAACGTAGTGATTTCAGCATTCTCGTTGCCTCTGGTTCAGACCGAACGCTCTCAAAGGAGAAGTGTGGTGTCTCTTTGGCTCCCTTGTTAGCATTGCCCAGATTTTCCTGATTGATAGCTCTGTTTGGCACAGGGATGACTTTTTCCATATTTTTTAGATAGCAGATGATAATTGTGGTCTCGGTCCCTTTGACACAAATTTTGTAATCCTCCTTACTGCCAATCAAAGCTGCTGATGTGAACAAATATGTTAGATTTGAATTTGGTTCATTGCTTTTTGTAGGTTGTATAGTGCAGTAATTATGACTGACCCAAAAGTCCACCTGTACTCTCTTAAAGACACGCGTTTCCCTCCAGCTTTAAATAATAAGTTTTTATGTGCATCTGCAGTAATCTATATTGGGTGATATGGCTCTGAAAGAAAGCTGTGGTTGGGTTGCAAATCAGCCTGCAGCTCCGCGGCTGAACCATCAGCTGATTGGAGCTTTTATCAATATCAGGTGATTTTGTGGCTGAGCTTGATTTTATGGCCTGCCTGAAATAATCCTAATGATTATTGTTCATGTTATAAATTATTACATTTCCAACTGACAACATAACAGTGTTATCACTGTGGATTAACCACTAAAAAGGAGGTTGAAATGAACAACTGTCTCATATTTAAGTCCAGTCCTCGCCTGTTTGTGTGATATATGATGGCTATGTGGCGAACAGGTTGTGGATGCAAACACAGAACAAATGGAAACAGGAATGGAAAAAAAAAACCCAGCTTTAATGCTGAAAAGTCAGATCAGTACAAAATCTAAAACTAAAGCAGGAGCGCAGAATTTAAATATTAGCAAACTTTAAGGAGACACAGAACAACGAGGGACAATGTGACAAGGAACAAGGAGAGACTCAAAAAATAGATACAATATAACAAAGTAGCTGAGGACACTTGTACCAGCAGAATTCTGGGTACAAGACCTGGGGACGCTGACAGTTTGGGAGTTTTCCTTTTCCAGATATGTGTGTGTGTGCATGTAAGTTTTGTTAAAAGGAGGCATTAAGCGGACTCCAATTCAAAGCGACTGTAACATTAAAAATCCCAGTTCGGATCAGGCGTCCTGAAAGAGCGACGGGAGTGTGGGGTGTTTTTTCTACGAGGTTGTCGGTGCTGCCCCTCCTCTTCTGAGCTCACACCTCACAGTTCTGATAATTGGTCTTTATTTTAAGATCCACAGGGAAACTAAGCTCACACCTGGGGTGTCATCCTGATCAGAGCAGACAGCACTGTGTGGTTTGAGCCTACGACAAGTCATTGTAATTCTATAATTCTATAATAACTGATTCGATTTGATCATTTGTTCATATTTGTTGTAGCCTTCTCTCTGGATAGTTGATAATCTAAACTATAGTCCGCTGTGTTGCTGATTTTAGTTTTCATCTTTGCAGGAAAGCAGACCTGCTTCCTGGACAGCAAACTGCCGCCTCTCCCCTGGCCTCCCCTCAGCCAATCAGCATGCTCAAAATGCTGCCACTAAGCGACGGCTGTCCTATGACTACAACAGGAACATGGTGGAGTAACTCTGTGGACCTCAGCTCTGGTTTGGCTGTCAGCATTCAGACTGAAGGACTGCAGGATTCACAGCATATTAAACTGCAAGTCAAGCACTCATCGACCTGCTGACTCTTTGCACACCTCCTGGTTGTTTTAGCCTGACACAGTGAGGAGAGCTGGTGTCTCCTCCAGCGCCCGTTGATGTATACCGGAGGAGTGGTTTTTTTAATGTCATGTGTTCATCACCTTGTTCATCACCACCTGTTAAGTCTCAATCTTATCTACTGAGATTCTTTGGAGCATTGTGACCTGTTACGGGGTACATGCCACCACCTTAAAGGCACTCTAATTTTTTCCTCCTTTTGACAGAAATAGATGTGCACCACCGCTTTTTGTCTCAAGGGTAGAATAAATATAAAGCATATAAAACTCACATGGGGTGAACTTAAGTAATAAAAATATATACATAAGACTGAAGAAGTCACTTTGATGAGCGACGAAACGTTTCTTCCACTGAAAACGCTACGTCCAGATGAACAGAATCAACCTTTTTGGGGTAGATAAGACATCGTTTTGCATACACTGGTGCCCCGGTCAGCTATGATTTTGGAAGGCTGACGTGCCAGGGGTTTAGCTTACGTTTGCAGTCTCATTAAAAGTTTGTGGTTTGTTTTTGTCGTGCAGAAATGAAAGGGTGTAAGTGGAGCGAAAAGTTTCTGCCTCCAGTGTTGCTGATCTAACACACAAATAAAATAATGTTGCACTACACTGAAGTTTACATTTGAAATAGATTCTTTATTAAGTAGGACAATTCCAGTGTTGACAAACTGATATTCTTCATTGACTATATGCTGTATACTGTAAGCATATCCATACTATATCAGTTAGGCTGAAAGGGGAAAAGTAACTCATGAAGACATGGCTTTACTGCACACAGGGGGCCTTTAACGCTTCTTCTTACATCCTGGTGGTTGCTCATGTTAAACATGGCCAAAGGTTCAAAAATTGTATATATAAAAGTAATTCCTGTGAGCCTAAAGCGCTGACTTCAGAACACTCCAAACACTCAGTTTCAGAAGATTTTGTTCTACTTTCCTCAAAGAGAGCTAATATCCTGCATACTATTTCAGGCACACAGCTGTGGCTCTGTGCACTAAAGCCCCTCCCACCTGTGTTCCAACCAATCGGAAGAAAGTTTTTTTAAAGGGAGAGATTCTAATACAGCTTTTGTCAGACAGAGTGTGAGCTCGGGGGCTGCACCGATGATCAGTGAGATTTTTGAATTGTGAATTTATCTGAGCCAAACAGGTCCAGTTGAGTCAAAGGAGCTTGATGCAGGACAAACTGTGTCAACGTAACATTTTAAATTATCCAAGTACATTTTTCCAATCTGTGTTTTTCATTTATTTCAAATTGAACTAATAAGCGATTGTGATGGAGGCATCTGTATATTTGAGTGCCAAATCAGGATATATGGGAACTATTCAGAAATCTAGATTTGTTTATGTATTTCTTGCCACGTATTATGAAAGTAGCATAAAGTTCCAGTCTTCCTCTCTGGGTTTAACTAGAGAAGAAGACCCGATGACATGACGCTTGTTTCTGTTTGTTTTGTTCTGTAGCTCCGTTAATGTGGTGGCTTGTCCCTTGGTAACAGCTTCACTCCTCTTCAGTTTCACTGTCTGTAGCAGAAACCTCTACAGATGTCAGCATCACCTGGATTCATGCACACGTTCGGTAGAAGTAACACGTGTCATCACGCAGAAGATCAAAGTTAAGCGTTATTATTTTTCCCAAAAACGTAGAGCAGATATAATAATGAGTACTAGAGAAAGATCAAGATTATTTTTTTTTTGTTTTAATTTTCTTTCCATTTGACATTTTGATGCATGTGCTTTCATTGTGTATTTGCTACTGAAAAGCCAGTGACAGGAACAGGTCTCAACTTTGTTCTGGTTCCTCAAAGAAACAAGTTTGTCTTCCAGTTAGTGCCAACAGGAACGCCGGAAAAAGTGCCAATGTTTACGAGGTTACAGAAGCGATTTCAGGAGGAAATGTTTGTCTTGTTTCTCAAACACACTGAAGTGGACTCAAACAAAAGCATGTGACGTCCCACCTTTTTCTTTCTTTCTCTGTCTTTCTGTCTCGCTTCTTGTCTGCCGAATGTTTCAGTACATTCGTTTTAGTGCAGCGCTGTTCTGCAGTCGAGTCCACTTCATGGGCAAAACTTGAATTTAGCTGCCAGTCAAAATGACATTCTATGAGAATATTGTTCACATTATGTTGATCATGCACCGCATCTCTAATTTGTGTCACCTCAGAAAACTTTAATTCGCTCTGTTGTGTTTTACAAATGTTAACTTGATCATCTGTGATGAAATTCAGAATCAGGTGTGTGTGTGTGTGTGCGTGCGTGCGTGTGGGCCATTTATAAAACATTCAAATTCTTGAAAAAAATGGATATTTTCTGTTACAGTGAGGAAGATCCAGCTGTCGCCTTGTTAACTGATGTAATAAAATGATACTGCGTGTTGGCTAATGCTTCCTCCTGACATGCAGAACTATGTGACCTGTTCATTTCATGAAGAGGGAACCACTGGCTGACTAGTGACTCAGATAAAATCATCACATGGTCTGCTTTTCTGGGCCATGTTTGAACAATTCCAAATCCACTTACTTATCCTTTTGTAAATATTACGAAACAAACAAATATTTCCCAAAAGGACCAAGAAGAAGTCAGACCTGACATGTTACAGCTGATGTCTTGTGGAGTCAATGAGGGTTTTTCATTAAGCTTGTCATGAAAAACATTCAAACCCATCCATCTTTTTACCGGCTGTCAGCAGGTGATGACCTTTCCTCAGTTTTCTGGAATCAGACCAAACAATTAATGAGATTTTTACTTAAACATAAATATGTTTTAGGTTTACTCTTTGCCAAAATGGCTTCACATTGTTATAATTAATACATTAACATATATCTACTTTATTGCTCTATGGGTTAGCATGGGACTTTATTCATAAGTCCGTAACTTTGGTCTATGTTTACTATACTTATACAGGAAATATATACATAAAGAAAATTTGTCTCATCTTCATGAAAGTCGTTGATATAATTTGTCAACACAACTCACCAAAGAGCTTTGACAAATACAACCTGTAAACTAAACTGAAACGAGAAATTCACTCCCAAACTTTTTTTTATTAACTGCGAAACCAAAAAATAAAATAGAAACAATTTTTTTTAATCAAAAAATGATATAAACTCTGCTTTGGTGAAAAACCCTCTAAACATTTACTAGATTTTCACACTTACCCTTGAGGAAGTTTCAGGAGAATAAGGTCCCGATATTTTCCACGATCATCCGGTTTCACATTTAGCTTCAAACATGTCTCCACCTCTGCAGATACTCCACGTGCTTCAAGGCAACGGAGCTGCACGGATGGGGTGCATAACACACATGTCCTCTCACTAGCTGTAAATATTTACCGCTCTGTCCTCGCAGTTTCATAATCTGTCGTATTTTGGGAACTGGAGAGTTAAAGACGGTCACCGCTGTTGGGCGGCGTTGAGAAAAGTTCAGAGCTGCAGGGCATGTGTGAAAGACTCATGATAATGTCCCCGCTGTTATTCTAGCACCATTCAGCGTTGACATTTCTGGCTTTTAATGACATCTATTTAATTGATTTTCATTAAATATTTGCGGCCTAATTGAGCCTAATGGATTTTCTTATATCTGCTGTTTATTATCACGTACCCTCCAGCAGTCTACAGGTTAGAATACCTACAAAGCCATTAAAATTAGTCTCAGTTTGGCTCTATAATGCAAAAGCAGCATTATGTTCATTTCTGGAAAATATATCGTCAGGAAATTCTGTAAATGTGTACTATAGAATAAAATCCCTCATATTAAATTTGTGAAAAGTCATCAAATTCTGCAGGATTAATGACACTTAATGCAAAATACGCTTAAGATGCAATCAGTGCCTGCAGAATGGCGCGGAACATCAGAAAACAAGCCAAACGTCTACTTAACTTGATGGACTGTGTTTTAAATGTGACTCTAAAAAAGCAAACTTGATAACAGCTGCTGAACTGGTAAAAAGCTGCTGGTCACAAGGCAAAAGATTTCTGGCCTGTTGGCTGTTTACCATCACAGACTGACTATTAATACAAGGACATATAATAGTGCACATTGTGATAACCAACTGGGACATCATGAGTGAGGAGAACAGCGTGTGAAATGTCAAGCCGCGTTCTTGCATGTAATAATTCACATTGCAGACTGTGAGAGGGGACCGAAGTGATTTACAAAATCACTGCATACAGATGCCAGTAAATACAATGCAGAGGAATGTCTTTATATTTATAGAAGATCATATTTTATTTAAGCTAAGGCAGACTATCGTCTACTAAATTCTATTTTATCAGAAGCTGAAGACATGGACTGGTTCGCTTTTTAACGTGATACCATATTAACGTTAATAACACAGTATTAGCAAGATTATCCTGTTTGCCATGTCACCATCAGCTCTTTCCGAGATCAGTGGCGCAGAGAGAGTTAAGCACTTTATTTGCTGAGTCAGAGCAGCCGCCTGCCTGCTGTGCTATGATAACAGAGCTTTGTACTGCAGGGTAGAAAACTGGCCGATGTGCAGCAGACTGCCCTGACCTCACCGTTTACACCGCGTGAGTCATCTGGCCTTATGCATCAGCAGCACAGACAAGCCAGCGATTACTTCCAGGAGAAGCAGAAAGAGCACAGTTAGGGTGTTTTGTTGTACCTAGTAACCTCTGTCTGAGAAAACAACCGCTGGGTAAGAGCTGAACAGTGCAGGAACTCCCATCTGACCTTCACATGAAGATGAATATCATTTAAGTTTCAGCCAACTTGAGTTAAAGGGGAAGTCCAACATTTGTGGTAAATACAGTACAGTGCAACAAAATCTTGAGAACGGCGCTCTGGGAGGTCATTATTGACCCGTCTCTAATAATTTTTATATTCTTCTAGGAAATGGGAAATAGACGTGCATGGCTGTCCAGGATTCTTGAAGGACATTCAAAGCTCTTTGCAGCTTGGCTGCCTTTGGTGCTGTTCTCTGTCGTGATGATTCCACACTGCTTTAATAACGGCGAGGCTAGGACTGTGAGGAGCTCCAGCCATGACTGACCCTCGTGTGCTTTTCTATACTGATAAGAGTTTAATGCACTGACATTATTTTTTATAATCACTGTCATGCTGAAAAATGAAGTCACTGCCAATCAGATGTTGTTGTTTTTTTCAGACGATATTTCATGGTGGATCAAAATTTTTAAATGTGTCTTAATCTCAGTTTAAGACTCGTTTTGGTCCAGTCCCAGTGTAATCTGGCATTCTTCAGACTTTTCTCCCTGTTCCCTTCCTTAAGAAGCACTGACAGCCATCCTTACACTGTGACCATTTCTGCTGAGGCTTCAGTGAATAGTTGGATCCACTGAAGGGCCAGATGTGTCTCTGAGACCTGTGTCAGGTCTTTGCTGGATTGTTTACCTCTTTAAGGACATGAATTTCAGATACATTTTTTTGCAAATATTTTGACAAACTTGTTCAGTTTCCTCAATTTTTTTAAGGACACACTGCAAACTACAGTATGCTGGGATAAGACACGTTTTTGGCAAAGAACTGTTTGGGAATCACCTTGTTGGTGCATAAATGCCATTTTATGACTTATCTTTTGCATTTTCCATAGATTCAACTAAGCAAACAGGGAAAAAGTTATGTTTTTGAGACGGGCTGTACTTTCACTAAAAATCTAAATACTAAAATTCAAAATGACTATGTCCTTGTAGCTGCTGAAGGGACTTTTAATTAAAAGGGACATGTAATGCTCACGATCTGTCCAGGGTGTACCCCGCCGCTCGCCCTATGGTAGCTCGGATAGGATGCAGCCCCCTGTGACCCTGAACTGGATAACAAGGAAGGAAGGAAGGAAGGAAGGATGGATGGATGGATGGATGGATGGATGACAGTCTTTGTTAGAGGGCTGTTGACATCCCTGGTCCAGGGGGACAGGCTTCTTGTCATCTTTATCTGATGGAGGTTATCACCCAGTTAATGTGGGTCTGATAAGGTTTTCCTTATTTTCTGCCATATATTATATTGGTAATCGAGACATTAAGTTTAGAAAAATAAGACCAGTGAATGTACAAGCAATCCCTTTGAGCCAAAAGCTCATTCCTCAAACAGTTTGGGTTTTTTTCTTCTTCTTTTTTCTAAAACTCAGTGGCAGAATAGACTCCGTTTACATGAAGAACTACTGAACAAAGATAAGAACATTGAAAGAATTTAACGGACTTTATAGGCTGTTTTCTTCTTATCATCATTGGGATCCAGAATGACTTTTCTTTTGCTTATCAAAATATTGAATGCTACATTCAGAGGAGCATTCAATATGCTCCTCTGAATGCCCTCCTGCTCCTCAGGAGGGCTAAAAGTGTGGAAGGGTGCGAACTTCCTCTGAGCCTAAAACATGCAAAAGAAAAGCGAAAACACTTTGGGCCAATACACGCAAGAACAATAGAGCATTACTGTTCCATAAGTACAAGTACAGAATACTGAATGGATATCTACTCAAAATAAAGACATTTGGGAAGTTAAAGAAAGGGATTCATAAATCAGTGGTAATATGAAACAATACCAAAATGTTTACTGAGAATCAGTCATGGAAGCACCCTCCAGTCAGTCCAGGACCCTGGAAAGCTTTGGAAAATTGTGAAATTTAACTAGGACATAGATATTCCATTTACGCATCACATCATGACAACAGGTGTCTGAAGTGTGATTAATGCGATTCTGAATCAGTTTCGGTTTCACAGCCGTCTCACTGACAGAGACATTACCCACAGTCTGTTATGATGCACGACCCAGAGCCCGGTGTTGTGTGTCTTCGTCTGCAGGCAGACTGAATGTTGAAACACTGGGACACATAGTGCATATAAACTGCACTTTTGAGTTGCTTTACTATATCAGAATATTTTCAAAATGAACTTATTCGCATTAGAGTCCAGAGTCTGGAAACCAGGTCTGGGCTAATAGACTGACACCAGTTTTTTAACAGGTTTGTTTCAGAAGCCCCTCCCTCCCCCACCCACCAGCGCTCTTTACACCTCCTTCTCACCTCTCTGTAACCCCCCATAGCACTGGGGACATCAGATGCACCTCACCTGCCCCACTTTTCCTTCAACGACTCTACTGCCTCCTCCCCACACACCCACCCACACCCCACACTGCAGCCTCTCCATCACAACTGACCAGGTGCGAAGTCAGCTGAGGAAGATGAAATCCAGGAAGACCACGGGTCCAGATGGAATCGGCTCCAGACTATTGAGGGACTGTGCAGTTTAACTCTGTGATGTTATCACATACATCTTTAACCTCAGTCTTAGTCTGGAGAGGGTCCCCATTGCGTACAAGACCTCCTGTGTGGTGCTGGTCCCAAAGACAACGCACCTCAAGGAGCCAAACCACTTCAGATCCACCGGCACTGACTTCACACCTGATGAAGACCATGGAGAGGATCACACTTCACCACCTTCGCCTACTAGTCGGGAGAGACCTCGGTAGGTGACAGGTAGGTGTCACCTAGGTAGGTAGGCCTAGACCCGCTGCAGTTTGCCTACCAGCCGAACATCGGGGTGGAGGACGCTGTCATCTACCTGCTGCATCGGGCCTTCTCTCATCTGGAGAGCACCAGATACACTGTGACAGTCATGTTTTTTGATTTCTCCATTGCCTTCAATACAATGAAATCCTCAGTGCTAAGGGGGAAGCTGCAGGGAGCGGGAATGGACCATCAGCTGTGTTCGTGGATTATTGACTACCTCACCAGGAGACCCCAGTATGTGAGGCTGCAGGACTGTGTGTCTGAGGTGGTAGTCTGCAGCACAGGGGCCCCACAAGAAACTACTCGCCCCTTTCCTCTTCACCCTGTACACTGCAGACTTCAGTTAAAACACAGACACTTGCCATCTCCAGTAGTTCTTAGACACCATTGTGGGTCGAGTGTCGGAGGGAAACGAACTGGAATACAGGGGAGGGTCATCAGTGACTTCAGCCGGTGTGAACAGAACCATCTTCACATCAATGCCAGCGAGACGAAGGAGATGCTGATCGACTTCAGCAAGACGCCACCCCCTATTACACCAGTGAACATCCAGGGTTTGGACATTGAAACAGTGGAAGAGTACAAATACCTGGGTGTTCACCTCAGTAACCAACTGGACTGGTCCAAGAAACACAAATGCACTTTACAAAAAGGGTCTAAGTCGTCTCCACCTGCTACAGCGGCTGAGATCCTTCAGGGTGAACAGGACGGTCCTAAGGACGTTTTACCACACTGCGGTGGCGTATGCTATCTTTTATACTGTGGTCCGCTGGAGTAGTGGAACGGCATAGAGGGACAGGGGAAAACTCAACAAACTGGTCGAGAGGGCCAGCTCTGTCCTGGACTGTCTGCTGAAGTCCATCGAGCAGGTTGGGGAGGAGAGGATGTTGTCTAAGCTAACATCCATCATGGACAACACCTCCCATCCCCTGCATGAGACTGTAGGAGCACTGAGCAGCTTGTTCATAGTTCAGTGTGGGAAGGAGCACTACTGCAGATCATTCTTACAACTTTTCTATACTTATTTCTGCACATTGTTTACCTGCATATATGAATTTCAGTTGATTATGTGTATAGAACCACTTTGTGTCTTTGTTCTATATTTTATATTGCTCCTGCTATAAGAGCTGTGTAACACCCAAATTTCTCATTCGTGGGATAATAAAGGCTTATTCTATTCTATTCTATTCTGTTCTATTCTGTTCTGTTCTGTTCTGTTCTGTTCTGTTCTGTTCTGTTCTAGTGAGAATAAATGAAACATCGAGTTGTTTGGGCTAATTTTTTAAAAAGGAAAAAGTCCCCCCAGACATGCTGGAGCCCGTGTCTCCCTCTGGTTTTACCTGAGCAAACAAAAAGCCAGAAGCTTTTCTGTTTTTTGTTTTTTTCTTTTCAGCTGTTTTTAATGAAAGCACAGAGATAATTTTTTTCGGGTGATTCTTTAGTACAACGGTAATATTTGTCAGGCTTTTCATGAAATTAGGGACCGATGTGTGATCATTTGCGTCTAATAAACGAATAAACGCACCTTGTGCCGGATCCAGGATGCACAGCGGACTCTGAGCTAAACACACCCCCCTGTTCCTGCTGTGGGAGGAGGATGCAGTGACAAGGAGGGGTTCAAGTTCAATTAGGACAGCCTCCAAAAAGTTCCCACACAAAGAGGAAAAGAGAGGAACAGAGAGGGTAGCTCCAGAACTAAAACTAAGACATGGCTTTAGTCGGCAGGTCGTGGTTGCTGCTCATAGGCTTTATATTGTTTTATGTCATCTACCTGTTGTTCGGAGCCCTGATTTTCTCCACCATCGAGCGGCCGATGGAGGACAAGCTGCGACATGACATGGAAGTTCTGAAGCAGGAGTTTCTGAACCAGAGCTGCGTCAGCGCCGCGTCCCTCGAACACTTTTTGCTCAGAGTGCTAGCGGCCAACAAGTACGGCGTCTTCGTCCTCAGAAACGCCTCCGCTACCTCAAACTGGGACCTGGCATCGTCCATGTTCTTCGCCAACACTCTGGTCACCACTGTAGGTGAGTGCAAACAAAAGTGTGATGAAAGTTTGGCGAGGAAACACCCGAGGGCGTTTTTGCGCACAGTGGAGCCTCGGCATTGTTACGCATTACCGTAAACTGCAAACAGACTAAACCAAAGAACGTCTGCAGTCCAGTGAAGGGACGTCTGAGGCTTTAGTATCAGGGGGGGAAACACACACTGGGTTAAATGCAGGTGGCAGTTTTCTGGAGTTATGTTGCCACGTGTTATGCATGTTGCAGACAAGTTGGAGCTGTGACTCAAAGCTTGAACTATTTAAGACCTAAATGCAAACCGATGTATCGAGCTCAGGGGAGAGAAAAAAAAAGTTTACACAGTACGTTGTTTCCTTTTAATCTGTAAATTTGTAAAATTCCCAAATCTGCATCTACATGAGGGAAGTTCCCTCATCACGTGATTTATTTCAGGTCTTACTTTGACAGTATGAAAGTATTTAAGAAACGGGGAAACTAATTATCATACATCGGTGAGTGTACCAAAATAGTGTGTGATGTGACCACCTGTTCTGTGTTCAGTGTGTAGCAGCCTGACCTGGATGTGACAGGAAGTGAAGGTTCAGCTGGTTGACAGCAGAATACATCACAGAGGTTTCTGTGGGACCAGCCAGGCTGTCCACACTGGGCTCTTTGTGGTGTTCTGCTGGCCTGGAACGTGTCACTGTGTTAGAAACGGCCTTGGAGACTTTAGAGTCATAGCTGGAAAGCCTATGATAGAAACAGAGGAGAAGATCCCGCTGCATGATGGGAAAAGTAGAATCAGATCATTCGCATTAAAACGAAGGGTTTGGGGAGACGCTGGAGCTTCACAACACTTTGGGTCTTTCTCCTAAGTCCTCTCATGAGAGAAATTAAGTGACAATGCAGGAATTTCATTAGCAAAGTAGATGACAAGACCTGTTAGAGAACCGTGGCAATCACAGGAGTTGAATATGAAATCATGTGATAAAGAGTGTTCAAAGGACTTTTGTTTGTTAAAAAACATAAAGTGAGTAATTGAGAAACTTGTGCAGCAGTAACTTTATTGTATAACTAGCAGTTTCTCACATCATTGTGAAGCCACTCATTGTGGGGCCTGTAGAGTCCTGGGCACTGCACAGTCTGACCTTAGGGTGAGCTGGCAGGGATGTTAACAATTCCACAGGCGTCCTGGGAATCTTGTGGAATTGTTAACACAAATGCTCTGACCAGACTATGCAGAGACCTGTGAAAACTTCCCTTTTCACATGACCGTACATTATCTAATATTGGTTTGATCCATGTCTGGGCAACTAAACCTGAACCTAACATGTATTAACAAAAAGTTTTAAAAAAGCCATTTCATTCTACACATTTTTTTTTTCACGCATTATTACCAAATAGCTCTTTGTGTTGTTGAAAATATCCAGTGATGGTTTGCTGTGGATACACCGCTGACGACACCCTTGACATTTATTAGACGCACTGGGCGTCCTCTGTGGAGGAGTCTGTGGTTCTCAGTCGAGTCTGTGGTTCGCAGACTCCAGTCCGAGTAAAGTAGTATAATGTGCACGTAAATTTATGTAGTTCCTAGTTAAACAGGATGTTGTGGCAAAAATGCAAAAGCAAAGCATGGTGGGCCCGCCAGCACGCCGTTTTAAGATGTTAAGTAACAGGAAAGAAAAATGTTTGTCGTAACGTCTTGTGTCTGTGATTAAAGCTCCAGTTTCCGCCGCATAGTTAACCTCAGCTGAAAGAAAAACAAAAAAGGAAAAACAAGCCAAGCCAGATGGGAGGTTTGTAAATGAGATTGCATTCAGGTCTTACTTTCTGTTTTGATTTTTAATTGCTGTGATGTACAATGCTGTGCAAAAGTGTCTAACCAGTCCTTATGTCTTTACTTTGCCTGTAAAATGAGAACGCAATGATTTATTGAAACACGTGCAAACATAAACGTAAATACAGTACAGGAAGCAAATGCAGAGTTTTTACAATTCTAATGAACCGGAGAGTCACTATTCGGTGTTATTGCCTTTATTCGCCAGAACAGCTTGAACTCTCTTAGCTGAGCCTTCTTTTGATTTCTTTAATCAGTCGTCAGGATCGGTCGCTAGGCTTCTTGAAGGCGATTAAAAGCTCTTGTTTGGATGTTGCTCCTCTCCATCTTCATGATATATCAATTATAAATTAAACAAATGATTTTAGGATGAAAGCGTTGTTATTCTCCACTTTGACCAAATTATCCAAAATGAATCACTTTGGTACTTGTAGATTATTTAGCCATCATTTGCAAATCTCTCTGCATTATAAAACACAGTGTACTGGTCCAGTATCAGCTAAACTGGCTTCTGGTATCCTACAGAATTAAAGTTAAAATACCTGCATATAAAATCTTACATGAACTTGGACGACGTTGATCCTCCATCCTCTGACAGAAAAAAATTGGGGATCAGCTGTTGCAGTTTTTGAATTTTTATATATGGACTATTTGTTTTTATGCATGTGAATCTCCACGTGTGATATTTGATTTACAGGAGAACTGAAATGAATTATGTTGAGGTCCGAGCTTTGGTGAAGCCAACCTGTGACTGATGGAGAGAAACACAATGGAAAACTAGCTTTGTGCGCTTTTTCTGGAGTGTCAGTGCGTTTGGAATCATTGTAATGCTAAATAATGTATCCTTTGCTAAACCCTGTGTTTCCACATGGTACTGCATGGTGGATAAAACTCTGACTGTACTTCACTGCGTTCATAATTCCGTCAGTTGTGACGAGATCTCCAACATCTGTGGCTGAAATGCACATCTAAACCATGACAGTGTTTTAATGATGGGTTTTAAACGCTCACTGTTGTGCGTCTGTATATACTGACGATGATCCAGAAGTCCCAAACTTTCTTAGAAATGTTTTTTTTTTTTTGGCATCTGCCCATCTTTAACATCCAACCAGTCGCAGCAGATGGCTGCTCCGCCCTGAGCCCTGTTCTGTTAAAAAGGAGTTTTTCCTTCCCGCTGTTACCAGATACTTGCTCCAAGTGGGTTGTTTTGTTTATTGTAGAGGCTTTACTATACAATATAAACCCCCCCCGAGTGTTGTTGTGATTTAGCGCTGTGTGAATGAAATGAAATTGAAGGTATTTCTGATGAGACGAGGGGAAGGAATCAGATTACCTCATGACATGTTATCCTCACGGTATGGTCAGACAATCCAGTGACCCTGTGATACATTGTCATCACTATTATTTAATATTAACGTGTCAATCTTGCCCCCCTTTGTGCTATACTTTAATAGTATTGCAGTATATTTCCACTGAAGTACTTTGTCTCACGCTGGCTTGTGATGTGGTGGCAAATCTAAATTAAAGAAAGGTAGAAAAAAAGATGCTGAAGCTCATTTCCGGCTTCATGTGTTTATTCTTGAACTCTATTAGAGTAGCTTTGCATGAGTCACATTTTTATTATTGCCCTTAATTATATATGAATTATTGCACATCCTCAGTTCAAATACATACTAAGTTTTTTTCATAATGTCGAAGACATGCTAGATAAAACAAATGAAAACATTTACACCTCTATTTTAATTCTATTTTTAAAGTAAAATTACAGAAAGTGTGTGCATGTATCAATGACTCGTTAATAATGGATGAACATCAAACTACAGAGCAAACTATATGTCTGCTACGCCCTCAGGTTGGAGTCTTTCCAGTGTGTGTGTATAACCAACTTAACGAGTAAACTAACTGTTTAAGATAAAACTGTCAGAAATTAGTTGTAAAGTTGGCGACTTGAGCTTGATAGTTTTTGACGAATGTCACAATCAAACATCTGCAGCAGCTGTCCTCGTGCGGCTCTTTTTGCACCACGCTCCGCTGTCTTGGCAAACTACTGTGAAGGTGTCGCTTTCACAGGCTTGCTGCTATAAATGACACTCGCACATGATCGCTGAAGAAATGCAAATTCATGCATGAAGCAGAACAGAACAGTCCTTTGTGTTCAGGAGAGGCTGGGTGATACTTCCTTAAACGGTGTAACGTGTTTAGCTGCATTATGATCTCACTGAGTGTTTTTTTTTTTTTTCTGGTACTCAATTCAAGGCAAAAAGAGGAAGCAGCAGAAGTCCTTAGATAAAGTGCCACTTATAATCTCTCACTACAACAAGTACGTCGAGTAGAAGGAACAATAGTTGGTTGTTTTTGTTTGCTTTTTTTTCAAGATCAGACTGTGAATGTTTACAGTGGACATTTTGGGAAGTAATTTAATTTTTTTTCAGCCTGCGTTACCACACGCCACATCTAGGTTTAAGCTTGACGTGCTTCCCTAACAGTAGGGAGGAAACGTAAAGCTCATGTTCTTTGTAATGTTTGTCAGTGTCACTGGTGAACTTTTGGACTTTTTGGTGAGCCAGCAGCTGAGAGCTGATGAGCTGGGACCAGGTAGATGAAATGTTATACTGAGTTATGAGAGCAGCTTCAAGATTCAAGATTCTTTATTTGTCACATGCAGGTTATACAGGTACAACACGCAGTGAAATGAACCTGAACACGCTCCTCGACTGTGAAAAAAAAAAAGGAAAAAAAAGGGGGGGAGGGGGAGAAGAGCACAATATATAAATATATATATACTATGTGCATAATATATATAACAACAATAGATATTTACAAGATATACAATCATACAGTCACGGTGTGTGTGTGTGTGTGTGGGGGGGGGGGTGGGGGGGGGGTTAGAGAGTCCTGTCTCAGTCACTTATGGATGCTGTGAGTGTGTGT
>VUQR01024863.1:68055-81024 GCA_015108515.1 Hemichromis elongatus | reverse complement strand
CCCACATCGTTTTTTGGACACCACTCAGACAGCCAGCAATTTAAGGAGAACATGTGGCTAAACATGTCACTCCTGGTCTGATTGGGGAGGGGACCAGAGAAAACTACAGAGTCCGACATAGTTTTGGCAAAGTTACACACCGATTCAATATTGATTTTAATGACCTCTGATTGACATAACCAGGTGTCATTACTGCCAACGTGAATTATGATTTTACTGAATTTACGTTTACCCTTAGCCAGCAGTTTTAAATTTCCCTCGATGTCGCCTGCTCTGGCCCCTGGAAGACAATTAACTATGGTTGCTGGTGTCTCTAGCTTCACATGTCTCAGAACAGAATCGCCAATTACCAGAGTTTGACCCCCCGGCGGGTGTGTCACCGAGTGTGGAAAAACGGTTAGACACATGAACAGGTTGGTGGTGTACCTGGGGCTTCTGTTTAAGACTATGCTTCCTCCTCACCTCCCCAGCTGCTTTGGGGTTGCCGGAGAACAGCTAGTGGGGCTTACGCTAACGCTAACTTCGGCTGCACCAGCTACAGGGGCCTGGCTAGCTACGGGTGTGTCAAGGGTGCGAAGCCGAGTCTCCAAATCAGTAATCCTGGCCTCCAGGGCTGCAAATATGCTACATTTATTACAAGTACCATTACTGCTAAAGGAGGCGAGGAGTAACTAAACATCTGACACAATGAGCAGGAAAGTGCAGGAAGAACAGGTGAAGAGGCCATGCTGCTAGCGAGTTGGCTACAAGCTAAGCTAGCGACCCTAACCCTAACAGTAAAGACACAGTGAGTGACTTTGGCGATAATTTAGGTAGTGAGTACACAGAGAGTGTGCTTCGGATGAAGCACGTGAAGATTAAACTATGAAAAGAAGAAGGTATCTAAACGTTTTTAATTAAATTGCTATGCAGATAAGCTACTCAAAAAACACCACTGTGTTGGAGCAAGAACAGGAAGTGATACTCTACTGCAGAGAGAACGAACACCAACCAACAATCGCAAGTCCAATAATCGATGATGGGCGATATATTTGCGCTCGTGCAGACTTGGGGCGGAGCAATCTAAAACTCCTCCAAATGTGTCCTCCTTTTCCCCAGATTTGAAGGATGGGTCAGATCCATGTATCGTGGTCCACCAAATCCCAGAATTCATAGCACGGCCTAGCCAATTCTAGTTTCCAACAATGGCGGCAGCTACTGTGTTTTAATAATACTCTTATTGCTCTTTCTGGGTCACAAAATAAACTTTTAAGATATTTTCAAGCGAGAATGTGTAAACTTGAAATATCTGCTCGGTTTATCAGGACATCACGTATTTGCAAACGTGCTCCGAAGTATTTGGATACGTCTGTAACCCACCAGCTTGATAGCTAATCGGGGGCTCAAGGCCCACGAGAGCCAGCGAGACACCGAACTCCCGGCACATCGTTTTCAAACCCCCCGCGGTCTTTTGCTACTCAGGTTAAACATGATATATAAGTCACTTAGATAACTTAAAAACGTTGTTTGGCTTTTTTCAGACGTATAGTGCGAGCAAAGGACTCAAACACGACTTACTTGCATGAGCATGTACGAATGTTTTTTCCTGAGGCTACGGCCTTTCTTTCTTTCTTTTATGAGTTTGAGTAAATGAATCACTAGATTTAGGCGAACTCTGAGAAGGGTGCATTTGCTCGCAGATGAAAGAGGGTGCTATTAAAACAGTGCTATTATTATTATTTTTCTGTTAACTGCCTCTATTAGCACCATCATTACTAGCAAACGTACTCATGGGCAAATAAAAAATTAAATCGCCCTTGTAAAAACTATCGACGATAAGCTCAGCCCAACGTCGATATATTCTTCCAATTGCCCAACCCTTGTGACCACTTCCGATCCTGGGAGATTGTAAATCCCAAAAACCAGGTTTCCACTGCAGCCACAGTGGTTTTGAATAAGGTGAGGGGAGATAACGGAGAGGGACTCCTCCTGAATTCCATTGTCATCTCAACAACTTTGAGCATATTCGGCTCTGGGTGGTTCTGACTGCACCACAGGCCCAGCTGTCTAACACCACGTCTGTATGCAGGCTCATCGTCCTTGAGTCCGATGATCTTGATGTCACCTGCATATTTTACGATTTTGACATGCTCCCTAAATCAGATCCTGACATGCCTGCGTGTTCACATTGAACTTGAAGTTTCTAGTCTGGATGAGTAACACTGCATTTTACAACTAAATTACAGCTAATATACAAAAAAAACAAATGTCTGGCATAGCAGAAGGTCAAGAGCTTGTCCCTTGATGCCGACCATCCGCACTGGAAATAAAGATTTGGTTCAAGTCATGTTAACTCGGGAACAAATCACATGCAAAGAGTGTATGTCTGCACCACAAACCAACACAACTAACTTATTCTGTAGATACTGTTGTGTTCTGTTGTATATATCCATATGCATCTATTTATAGTCAATCATCATGTAAACTCTCTGTGCGCATGTGTATATATAGTAACTTGTTATCCAACCCTTATTTATTCCAACATCTTCACACTATGCATCATTGCACCATAAATATGCTGTACGTGTTGTTATTGTCTGTGTCTTGTTAATATTGTGTTGTCAGTATTGCCTGTTGTCTACTCTGCTCTGTACACTGGTGGCCATAGCCCATTTCCTTGCGTGTACAAGTAGTCGGTCAATAAAGCTGATACTGGTTCTTTTGCTTTGTGTTTTAAATGCTGGAACACATATTTTTAAATATCCCTTGGTCATGCTTGTTTCATTTTGTGATACCAAAGTCATGATCAAAATTAAAATTTGCTTCAGCAAAAACACATGTTGTGTAGATACAATGACACTCCAGAAAACTTCAAAAATGAATTGGCACATTACATGTAAGCTTTACATTTCCAGTCTATCAAATGTCAAGCGAGCAGTTGTCACCTTTTAAAAATAATCTCTGTTCTTCCTCTCCTGTCCTGTCTGTGTTACATCTTTTTCCATCTCTGAGTGAAGTTATCTTACATTCTTTTCTACCCCTGCAAAAAAAAGCAGCTCTACCAGATACACAGTGTGACAAACTGCACAGAAACAGTGTGTTTGCTGATATTTGTTGAGGTGTTTGATAGTTGCATTTAAAATTGCCTGCTACTTTGAAAAATTACACATTTTGTGCTAATTCCTCTTCTTCTAACTTATGGACATCTGCACCAAGAAACACTTGTGACTTGTTTAAGCTCACTTTAAGTAATTGTTATAGAGCTATGAATGATGGTTAAATTATATGGTTTTCCATCTTGTAGTCTGCGATAAACACCACTGATGGATACACTAATAGGAAAGTTTGTTTTTGTTTTTTTTTACGTGTTCTTATTCTCTCATTTAGTTTCCAAGTAGTTTGATGTCCAGAAGGCAAGTTGTGATGTGAAACAAAAACTCCCCTCAAACGCATTAAACCTAAAGTCATAAGTAGGAGAAAATAAAGAAAATTTTTCTTGTAAAATTGTATGCAATATGTATGTATTTATGTAATGAAGCTCTGTGATGGCTTCAACAAGAATTTATTAAAACAGGAATACTGGGACCCAACCCAGGAGTCAGGCCTGGAGGAGATGATCATTGGAGAGTTTGTGATTGTGGGGCCAGGTCACAGCTGGGGTCAGCCTGAGAGAGTCATCCTGTTCTTTGAGTTTTATTCTATTCTGGAGTCTCCCACAGCAAGAGCTGCAGAGCCAGCCGAGAGCCTGTGTGCTTATTTTTTGCTGTTCAACAAGATGGTTATATGCCTGCACAGGAAAATGGGTCCTGTTGTTGTCCATAGCGTGGGACTCCGTTATCTTACTGGGGAAGTTTTATACTTGTGTAGTCTATGACCATGGAGACCAGAGGGGTGTAATTGGGAGTCATTCTGTACCAAAGAGGTGTTTTTTGTTGTTGTTTTCTTTTTATTGGACTTTTATGTTGATCTCAAATAGCAACAACCACCATATCTGACAATAAGGATGTCCATAAGCGCACATGGCACCAGGACAAACCCAGGTCAAAAATGTATAATATAGGATAGGGCTGGGATTCCCAAACATGTAGTGAGTGTGAGGAGCACTTTGCAGCAACTCTTATCTTCAACTTCCACTTGCGGCAGACCTTAGGCAGCATTTGACCACCACTCCTGGTAGACTTCAGAAGTGAACGGCTTAGTCAAGTCGAAGGAGTCCTATTGATTGGTTTGTTTGGTTGGCCTGTGGGTCCCTGGAGGCAGGTGCCAGAAGGCCAAGCAGAGCGTTGGCTAAAGCAAAAACTTGGGTGTGTGAGAAGTTTGATGAAACCAAAACCAAAAATGTATTTTAACGAAAGACTTGTTGTTGTATATGAATAATATTGAATCAAAGAGTTCAAATATCTATATTTTAATATATAAACTATTAACTCAGAAGCAAATTTCACAGTAAAGGAACTGTACTGTATATTGTACCGTCAGTCCACTCTATACAATGCATTGTAATGGAAGTCAGTTTTATGGAAATAGTTGTGACATGGAATTTCTCCATTTGTCAAGATATTTGACCAATGTTGACCTTAACATTTAGGTATGTTATGTATAAAGTTGTCATTGACTTATCAGATAGCAGCTACGCTTACATTCAACTCTGTCAGATTTAAAAGGCTTTTGGATATCAGGAAAAACAAAACAAAACACTGATTGTGATGAAAAAAAAAAGGTTATGATTAAATCTGAAATGTCTGTGTTCCCTACTGAGCAATAGGGAAGGTTTAAAGGATTTAAGATGTTAAAGTCCGCAGGATTTTTAAGTTTTAGGTAAATTTAAAATGAAAACCAGGGAATGAGAGCAAAGGTTAATATTTACTGTTACCGTCTGAAATGATTGTACACAGATGAACTTGACGGAGAGGGAGCAAGAAAGAGAAAAGAGAGGGAGAGAAATACTTGCAAGGTATAGAAACTGAAAATATAAAGAAGATTCGTATCGCAACAGGTGAAAAAGTTCAAAGTAAATAATTGTATTTAATATTGTAAGGGGAGAAACGTAGATCAGAGAGAGTGGAGACAACCTGAAGGCTTTTATCTCAAATGTTGTAACTTTTAAGTCAGTCCTTTCTTTTTTTATGGATGATTCAGAGCAGTGCAAGATTAAAGAGAGGAAATAAGGAGAAGAAAAACAAAAACAGAATGACATTGACCATAAGGCAGCTTGAAAACAAAAGCTTTACTACATAAAGTTTAGCTTTTTAAATTTGACCATTTTCCATAAAGAAAAATGCTTGCAGTAAGAACCAGTACGTAATAGATTTGAGCTATTCATTAGACTGCCACTGGTGATTTTGATCCTTATGACCTTGCGGGTGGAAGACCTCTTTTCTGATTGTAAGGTCACAACCACTGTCCACTTATGCCCATGAATGCATATTAAAAGCCTCTTTAACACAGCGGCAGCAGCTCTTTGTTGAACTCAAGAAGCTAACTTTACATTACTGAAGACTCGATTTGAGATATTTGTCCTTATATACTGTTCTTGATTTATTTTTTGAAGTAGGACAATGTGCTTTTCTAGTTCTGAGAATTCAAAGCGCTCTGTACAACATGCTTAGGTGCTTTCTATCTAACATTTAGACACATTCAGACTCCAGTGGATGCATTAGAAAGCAATCAAACCACTGATCTTCCAATTAGTAGATGACCTGCTTTACCTCCTGTGCTACAGCCATAGAATAAAAGGGAAAATGTGGGTAGTTATCTTTGTTTATACTTTATCCAGATATTACAAAATGTTTCTAAAGGAACATTGTTTTTAAAATGAAAAAAGAAGGAACTAGCTGATCATTGCTTTGGGCAGTGTTGCTTCCAGCGAGAAGCTTGGCGGTTTCTGAGGCAGTGTGAAAAGTTATATTTGAAGCAGCTGATTATGACGGTACCTTCTTCCTCTGAATCAGCTGCTCAGGCTGAGGAGATGCAGACACCTGTTCAGTGTAATAGCTAGTTCCATATAAAAAAGCCAAGAAGAGCACCTGATATTTGGAAAGAGGTGAGTCAAACCTATTGTTCTGCCTTCATATAATAATCTCAGTGAGACAGCTGGCCCCCAAAGACAGCCAAAAAAACCAACCTACCAGCAGACTCAAGCTGACATCGTCCTTTGTCTCTTTGACTTTGACATCTTGACATGCATTAGTGCCCGCTGAAGCTCTAAATACATCTGCATTTGACTTAGAAAGAAATAAGGTGCATAATGGTCAGATTCCCAGAACTGTGCATTATGCAACAGGCGTAGGTACCATTACAAATATGTTCATTTTTAATGATCGACTTTGCTAAAACGTCATTCCATCTGTCTACCTTCCTGTCTCTTCCTCCACCTGCTTGTTCTCTGCTTCAGTCTGGTCTCTTTTTTCAGTAACAAATGTTACCTGTGGGTACCTTGATAGTAATGCAGCTGCCCTGCATTTGCTTTGTTGTATGCATGTGACCGAGAAACTGAGAACTGAATGAAAGAGTGTGTGCATGCAAAAGAGAAAGTGAGGGTAGGAGACTTGTAGTAAGGTTAGCGTGAGTCTGCCTGGCTTTCTGAGTGGGTGTGCCTGTTAAGCTGAAAAAATCATTTAAATTGAGAAAGGAATGCAGGAATGCTCGCTAGTGATTCTGATCTGAGCCAAATTTCTCTGTCAGAGAAGTCTCCAACCAGCCGCCTTGCAATTTAACAGTGATTGGAGAAGGAGTGAAAAGAGTGAGGAAGGAGCGGCTAAAAAAGAAAGAGGACATAGAAGAAATGAGAGTTGAAATGAATGGAGTAGAACGATAGGAGTCAAAGGAAGATAGAAGAAGAGAGACAGGCAGGCTGAGACGAGTATGATAATATTGAGTATGGAGTGGGAGAAGACGCTGCTGCCAGATGAGTCTTGCATTTTTAAAAATGTAAGCTTTTCAGGAATAAGAAACTGTTAAGTTAAAAATCACACGTCATGCTCATTGTCTCCCATTCTCAGAGACGTGCACTGAAACTGATTTATTTCCCTGGCCACTCTTTCTACCCCATTTCCATTGATGGTAAGGTCACGTAGTCACAGATAGATCAGGAGTCCCATTCATAAATGTGAGTAATTTAGAGACTTTAATCAAACTACTTTGAACAAGGAACAGTGGAGATCAACTAATGCCTCAGCTGTGGTACAGGTACTGCTCGGGTGAGCTCGAAAAGCTGAACCTTTTGGACTGTGAATCTAAAAACTGCCTCTTGTTTTGGTAATGTTATATTTAACTTGCATATCTGAGCACATAGATGCACATAAACAGCTTCGTTAGTTACCAAAAAAAGGCATTTATACCGAACACTGAAACCTGAACATGGAGACAAGAGCCTGCATGTTGTTTTGGATTTCTGTAAAACAATGAGCCACTTACACTATGCCTCTTCCCAGAGCAAAGCACATCCTTGTGGTTCTTTCACTCTACAAGATGATTTATTGCAGCGATGACACAAACAATGCCTTTGGATTTAATGTGTTAGGACCCATGGTAGCAGCCGAGTGGCATTATGGCTACAGTGCAGACTGGCAAATAGGCATGTTGTCCTTGGACCAGATATTCAGGGTGTAAGTCCCCATGTTGTCAGCCATCCACCATGCTGAAGCCTTCTACAGCCAGACACTGAGTCACCACAAGCTCCAGGGGGGCTGCTGTATAGCTCAGCTGCCTGATTTCCCAGCAGAGACAGAAGTTTACCTTCCAAAGCATCGCTCAGTTTCGCTGGAAATATACCAGATGTGAATCTTAAATTTGCCTCCTTGTTAAGATGAGTCATATCACACGCTGATTGCAAATCCAGGCTTCAAGTTCATGGTTGGTTTTAAGTGACAGAAACAGAACGCAGGTGTCTGAAGGAAAAAGGAAAAACCTGACGAAAAGACCATTAAGTGGTCAGATACGCATAATATAATGGAGCACAACTTCAACTCATGAAACTATTTTGATAGACAAGTATAGCTGTGGTAAGGAAATTTCACTAGCTGTGTTTTGATTCATCCATCCATTATTTTATTTTCCTCCCTCGGTATTCACATGTAATGCCTCAAGTCTTTCTTTCTGCCTCGATATCCTAACACCTGTCGAAAATTCTTTGCTGTTTTTCTTATCGAAGTATGTTTATTCTTCCAGTTGATACTTGATTTGTATTGCACAGAACAAACGTTGCGGTAGCTAGGATGAAGACACATCGAAGGATTACTGGGTTGATTTACTTTTTAATCTGTCACCAATCTGAAGGGATATCCCAGCCAAAGGTAAGACACAACTGATGGTCATCTTAGATTATCTGTAGTGTGAGTGGTTTACAAATTAACCCTTCACCTCCCTGATCAATGAGCAGACATGGCTGTCTAGATAATGTCAAATTTGATATATTGCGACTCACCATTGTACATTACAGATACTTAATCATTAACAAGCTACTTTATTTTAATGCGTGCCATCACAGTGAAGGTTATAAAAATGAGAGAAAATAATGTATGATTTTAAAATCTGTCCTGACTTTAACATCCTTTTTTCATTCCCTCTCATGCCCTGCTTGTTTCCTGCTTTGTCTCCCACACCTTTTCCCCCTCTGCTGTTGCTCAGTCTCAGCTCTCTTTCTTAACTTTCCTTCACTTGTTCTCCACATTACTCTTGCCTTTCTTCCCTTTTTACCTGCAGCTGCCCTTACTACTCAGTGAACTAAAGAAATGATCATTTGTGCTGAAAAGGCTAGACAACTTTGCAGTATAGCATGGATCTTGTTTCTGCTCTCACTGCTTTCCTGTGTTAAGTCCTCTTTCCTATTTTTCCTCCTATCCCTGTATCTTTCACATCCTTGTGTGCACCTCGTTGCTCCCCTCTCTTTCAGGCAAAATCAGAAGTAATCATCACAGTGTCAATAAATGAAGTATGCCCCCCCCCGCAATTGTGATTGCAAATTAAAACCAAAAAGTGTGTGCGCGCATTTATAGACATATATGTGTGCATAATAGTGGTATTTTAAAATGTGGCTTTGTGTCAGTCCACACCCACAAAATGTCTCTGCTCCTAGTTTATCTCATTGTTTGAACAGCGCTGCTTTAATTAGGACAGGCCTGTCTATCCGTGTGTGTGTGTGTGTGTGTGTGTGTGTGCGTGTGTGCGTGTGTGTGAGAGAGAGAGTGAGCGAGAGAGCAAGACTGAGGCCGTGCATGTGCCTAAAAGTGAGTCTCTCTGTGTGTGCATGTTCCCATAGTGCCCCCATGTGGAGGATTGCAAAGAAATACATATTCTATAGTCTGGTTTCTTAGCACACATACACAGACACACACACACAGTCATACACTCCAATGACACGGTGTTATATTTGGAAACACAATTTCATGCTATCAGTACTGGCTAGCTATTCCATTTAGATAGCAGCCATCTATATATGTATGTGTGTGTGTATGTGTTATATATTTGTGTGTATTTATGATCAGGTTGTGTGTCTATGCATATTGAATTTCTGTGAGTGCACAGCTCACCCGTGTGTCTAGCAGAGACGAGTCGTTTTCCAAGTTTATTGAAATTAAAAAGTGGTTGCCATGGCAACATTTGGATTCTCTGTAATTATGTTGATTAAAAATGTGAAAATTAATTAAAAAGTCAGGAAAATGATCTCACAGCAGATGATCAGCAAAACATCAAAATGATTCAGATCTGTCTCTCTTTCCCTTCTTCTGCTCCCTCTGATACACTCAAGTCTTCCCTTCCTGTCTCCCTCTGTCGCACTTCAGAAGTCCTTTATTGCCACACAACACTGATTTATCTGCATTCATCCCTCACACAGGCTTGTCTCCTTTCCTTTCACACTTACTGTACATAAACACTTTATGGCATGATGAAATTTGTCTTTGTGTCCAAAGGGATAAAAAAAAACAAACAACAAACCCCCCCAAAACACAACAGCACAGAAAATAACACAAACTGCACCGCCTCTACACTCTCTCCCCCCTCTCCATCCAATCACTCAGCTCATTCACAAGTTTTTAACAAGCATGACAAGACTCGTCTCATGCTGCCAAAGCAGACGCATCAGCAACAAAAGTAACACTCAAAATGAGGAACCTAACAGTCTCAGTTTCTCTCTTTCAGCCTTCTCCATTACTCAGTTCTCTCACAACCTGTCTCTTGTTCTCGGTCTCTTTCCCTCTGACAGAATGAATAAACAGGCTAGCAAAGTGTAATCGCTTTCTTTTATTAGCAACAGCAAACACAGAAACAATGACTTTACCCTGCACCCCTCCCTCTCTCTCTTCTCCGTCTGCTCGTCTCATCAGCTTTAATGAACCACAAATCTCATCAGCCATCTTTTCATCAGCTCTGCCATCACAACTTCCTGCACTTGGGCTCAAGTCTTTAAACCTGACTACTTATAGCATGTCTGTTTCTGCTTCTGGCTGATGACCAGGAGGACTGAACATAATTCATATTTGGCTGTAAGGCAGAATGCATATCTTCTGCTAGCAGTCAGAGTTAATATTGGGTAGAATTTGGTAATGACGGTTCGAGGGGCAGCAGCATTAGTATGACAGCCTTGCTTCACAGCTCTGGTTTACTTAGTGGTGATTCACTGCCAGTTAGTCTTCAGCACATTCACCATGGTGATCTTAAAGGAGGATGGTGTTATACATTTGCAGTCAGTTGACCGTGTTGTAGAGGTGGCAGTATAATGACTACTTTGTACAGCCTGACCTATTTCTCCCTGTACCTTTTTGTCTTTGTGAAAGGTGCATTTCTGTGTTGTTTTTTTCCCTTCTCCCATCATAACATGAATGCTGATCTTGTGAGCTGTGATACTAAACCTGTGTTGTTTTTGTGCATCAACACTGCAGAAGAGAGCTTTTCCAAAACATTTCAATATGTAAATGACTGTGAGACTGAGCCAAACCAGTGATCATATTCAGAACAATATAGACAAGAAGGGCCCACCTCTCTCCACTGGCTCATAATGAAACTTACCTCAGCCCCATAATCAAAGGCGAATGGGAGTTGTGTGTATGTGAGAAAACTGTAGGATTATACCAAGAACATCTGGTGTTAGACACCATCAAAAATACAGGTAACAGTCAGCAGGTTAGTGATGTGAGCACATGTCAAAGCTAGTGACCCTAGCAACCTTGTAACATGACACAACATGTTTTAAACTATGCTTAGAGCAATCCTTGATGGTTTACTTGAAATATTCTCTGACACAGATAAGAATTTAAAGAGAAAACTCTTAAACACTACAGTGAGGGGATCCCACGTGTCTGGTATGCTGTGGGGGTATTTAGGTGGCACGGCAACAAAGATGGATGGGTCACTAGGTCACGAATGAGAAAACCCACATCCACAGGGCATGAAATGAATGTTTATTGATCTCCTTTAGGAATTGTACTTACTAGGCTTCAACCCCATTGAATACCTATGAAAAAGCCTTGACTAACAAGTTAAACTCCCCATAACTATCATCTGAATATGAAATACAGTTCCACAATTCCAAGGTGTCAGTGGCTCAAACGTTAACTTTGTGCAGTGTTCTTGTAATTTGCACGACATTTAATATGTAATAATTGATTATAATGCATGTCGTGTCATTTGTACACTTCAAGAATGAATTAAAAACACATTTCACTCTTTCTTCAGCAAGTTTTATTCAATTTGTAGCTTTATTCGAGTTCATTTCAATTAATTTCTAATTTCCTCATGTTTAGATAGCGCCTAGCTTTTCATTATTTTAGTATCATTTTGCTGATTTTATACAATGATTTCATATTGAAGTTTCTTGCTTTCCATTACAATTGCAAGAACTGCTTCATATGTCAGGGTTTTCTTGACTGTCTCATTTAACGCAAAGTGTATTAGCTCCATTTCAATGCAGATAGAGAACATCAATAAAGACTTCCCGGCTATGTGTGGTTTAAATATGCACGAGTGATTGTGTTTCTTCTGTCGTGCTTTTCACTTCCTCCGACTCGGAGTAGGACTCTTCACCCCTCTTCCCACTGCTGCCTTAGGAGCGGCAGGGCTAGGAGTTGAAGGGGCAGCGCTAGGAGCAGGCTGGGTCTTAGGCTGAGGGATCTCAATTGGTAATTTAGGAGGGATGATTGTTTTAGGGGTCAGAGTTGGTTTTGCCTCAGGGATTTTCTCCCCATGGCGATACACACTGACCTGGAGATAAAAATAGAGAGACAAGGACATAATGTTAATACCCATACATTCATTTGCTACTAGCGGTGGACACTAAAGGATTGTTTAAAGGGCTGCAGCACTGTGCATCATCAATATGAATTATTTAGGTATTTTTAATTTTGGAGAAATTTGGATTTTGTAGTAATTCTGTCAAATTCAGGGCGAGCAAAAGTAACAAGGTCACATATCAGGCCCGTATAAGGTTTTTGTGCTGCTGCGATCAAAATATATCCCCATGTTAGGCACCAATGGAAAGAGAATATTTCTGCTGCAGATGACCAGGAAAACCTCACAGCTCAGAGTAAATCCACTCATTTGTGTTACACAGCGGCAACACTCACCACTATATCCACAGACTCTCCTCCATATTTGTTCTGGACAATCATGGTATATCTGCCAGAATCCTCCATGGAAACGCCTTTGATCGTCAGACTGGCAAACTTGCCCTGGTCCAGGGAGACCACATACTGGGAAATGAATTCAGAGGTTAAAATAAAAAAGTGGGAAAGCCAGCGCAGGGAGTTTAGCATGATTTATCATTTGAAATGCCTTACTCAAAGTGGCAGCATGAGCAAAAGCTGAGCACTGGTGCATGGGCTGAATGGACAAAGGGACTAATGATGTATTCCTGTCTTATCTGTTCTGTTGCACTCAACCACACTCAACCAAAGTATGGTGAAATTGAAAAGCGATACAAATGTGCCCCATCTATATTTTGTGGGACAACCAAAAAAAAAAAAAAAAAACAAAAAAAAAAAACCAACAAAATAT
>VUQR01024863.1:37747-68035 GCA_015108515.1 Hemichromis elongatus | reverse complement strand
CCAAAAAACTGAACCTACTGTATATTATCTCTGATGCTCTAGTCTACACAGAGTACTTTATTCTGAATTGTACCATGTACCACGAGTGGTGCAGACAAGAGTACAACATTTTAATTTGCCTCTTGTACCTGCCCACTCACTTGTAAGGTCTGGACATTTATACATTTTTATGGAGTGGTACTTTCAGCAGCTTAATTACATTATTAAGAGAAACACTTGCCTTTTAATTACAAGAAATAAAACACTCTATTAGATTAAAATCCTAAAAATGGTAGCCATTTAGCATGCTATGTGTTGGTGGTTTAATGCTTTAATTTACTGGACCAATGTAGGTTAAGCTGTGTATTAGTCAGAAAAAAAACGTTGGAATTATAATTGATTCTGTGATACGATTATTACAAAATCTGACAAAATATCTAAAAAATAGTAACTTCTGCTTATTACACTACTCCAATTCACGTCTTTGCTGTGTATTTAGAGAGTAAAACATGAGGAATAGATATAAAATTCTCTGGATCTTCTTATGTTCATGTTTGTTTTTCATTTATCTTCATGTATCCTCAAAAGCCTCTGCGGTAACTAAGTGCATGAGACACACTCCAGAGGTTTGGAAAACTCATCAACAAGGGCCTCACTTCCTGTTTTAGACAGATTATTAGCAGGTGAGGGAATGAATAAAGGAGGAAACTTGAACACAAATTCCTCCTGGACCGGGGTTTCTCAAACTTAAATCTTCAAAGCTGGAAGAAGCTCCAGGATCCTGATGCTGTTGAAAGAGCTTTCATTGACTAGGGACAGACTGTAGACCGACTTTACTCCAGTTGGCAAGTAGGTTAATGAGTTATGAGAGGTACAGTTGTTCCATTACTGATCTAGGAGTGTGCTGATATAACTGACCCCAAAATAGGTAGAAGCTTAGTGTAGTTCCCATGAATCTTGGTGGTCTCGGTGGTAAACACACTCACCTGCCACTTGATTGGGTATACGTTGCTATTTTTTTATTGGATCCTTTTGTCTTCAGTCTTAATTCTTTGTGCGTATCTTTAGCAAGATGCTTAAAACATTCATCAGGGATTTTGTTTCGTATTGACATGATGGCATCATGCTGCAATTTTGTCAGCTGCACATCCATGACTGAAATCTCACATTATACCACATCCCAAAGGTACTCTGTTGTTGATCTTCTATTGTTGGTCAGAATACTTGGTTGCACCAGAATACTTAGACTAGCCCGTCTGTCACAAATAACATCACTAGTGTACATTCAAAGTCTTTTAAATCACCTTTCTTCCCCCTTTGATCCCCCTACATGCCTAAATGTATGGAGTTGCTAACATTGGCTAATTAATCTCCTAAGACACGAACTCTTCCATGGCATGCATTTTTAAGTTCTTTTTTCTATTTGAGGTGATTGGGACCTGATGAATGTAAAAACAAAGAATTACCAGATTTTTTTTTTACCTGATTTTTGTTTCTGAGAAAAATGAAATCCACATATGAGGATATCTGTTTTAAATCTCGATAGAACAGTGGCAGTATAATGTCCTCGTAAGTGGATATTAGGCCCTTGTAGAGCAAATTTAGTATTTTGATCTAGACAACCCAAAATGTGAGGTTCACATATGTGGACGCCCAGTCCTAGGAGGTTAAATATTCCCTTTCATAAGTAGTTAAACAGGTGTACCGAGTAAAGTGGCTGATGAATGTAAAAGAAGGGCTTCTGCACAATAGGGATAACATTGCATTCATCAAGTTCCTAACAAGGAACTACAGTATATCAGTGGTGTGTGCGTGTGTGTACTAATCATTTGTACTAATTTAAATATCCTTGAAGCATAATTTTGAGAAAGTACTTCATTATCACTCTCTGTGTTACCAGAAGTTGTATTTCAAATACTGCCATTTCATAATTTTATATGAATTAATGTGTAATTTTTAATACTGGTTTTAATATCATGGTAAGTATTTTAGACATTGATTTGATCAGATAACATATGTTCAAAAGTCAATCTGGAAATTCTCAAAATAACATGACATCATGAAGTATATTTTAGTAGATGCATCCTGAGTGTGAAATTTCCTCAAGACAAGTTAATAGAAACATTATATTGTAATTGTGTATGGTTAATGAGATCATTAATCATGAGACTGGAAGGGAGGAGTTGAGTTTCTGAAGAGGTTAAACAGAGTCTGAGAATAAGGCAGTATTTATCAGGTAGGCCTCATTTGAAAATCTGAATACAAACTGGTGTTGTACATGTGACTTGCATACACAATTTATTCAGTTGAAAACAAGTTGTGAAATTTATTTCGGCATACACTCCAATAACACATTTACCCACATTTACCTGATCATCGGGCTCGACTTCTGATCCATTCTTCAGCCATGACACCTGAGGTTTGGGGTCTCCACACACTGTACATGTTAAACTCAAAGTCTACAGAAAGCATAGAAAATACCTATTAGCAAAATGAGACAGAAAGCACGCAGTTTCACACATTTAGACGCCTACCTTCTTTTCCATAATGGTGACCACATCAGGCAGTCCTCCCACCACTTTACCGCGGTCTAAGACGAACAGTTGTTAACATTCTAGGTTATTCCTATTGTTTATTATGTTAAGCTATTATATAAAGGCGAACAGGAGGATAAACTTACTCTTCTCAGCGTAGGCCTCAGCCCTGAAAAATCAAAGCAGTTTTGTATTATTATACAAACTCTATCATGAGCAAATATTTATATAGTTCAGGCTTTGCTTTAGCCAAGTCATTACTGGTTAGCTTTCATTGCTTGGCTCTGACCACACATCATTTTTTCTTTCTTTTCAGTTAACTAACAGTGGTCAGATGGTGTGCCACAAGGTGCTTTAGATTTACAGCCAAACCTCCTTTTTAATATTGTTTACTTCAGGAGTTTCATGTATATTTCCTGTGGAAAAATGATATTGTTATGTGAGGGCTGTTGGAGCAGCATGGCAGGACCAGAGGTCAGCCACAGGACCAGATGGTTGGGGAAACTCTGCTCTCCTCTTGGCAAGTTGATGCTCAATCAAAAGGGTAACAGGGTGTCACTTGTTTCAATGTGTTTGTAAAGTCTTGTGCTTAAATGTCTCTCTTTGAATGTTAATTAGGAAAGGGATTTGGATGGTTTCCACACTGCATGCAGTGTTTAGTGTTTGCAGTCTCAATCCCTTTCCTAAAAGGATTTGCAAAATGTGTGTGTGGGGTTTGCTTTGGCCCAATTAGCCGATAGACCCCCAAAGGATCTCTGCTACCTGACTGCTTCTATTTTTAACCAAGATTTTTATCTCAAATTATAATGCGCTGGACTCTTTCCAGAAAGCCAGGCTCGGGGTTTTTGAATTTGCTCAACTTAAAGATGCAGGCTAATTTTTCCTGATGCTGTATTGATCATTTATGCAGCTTGTGTTGCAGTAATTTAACAAGACTTTTCAAAACTGTAGCTGTAGGTGAAAAAAAACCATACTTGAATAATTAGAAGCAATGTATGCAGAAGTTTTACACCTCTTGGAGCTTTTTAGATTCTGCTCATGCAGTAGTGCTAGAGAAGCAGCTCATTTAATTTGCAGCATGCTACATTCATGCAGCAGTGATTTAAAGCATACAAACAGTTTCTTCAGTTACTGAAAAAGGTGAATAAATCATTAAATAATATAGTGACCTAATCTAAAAATCATTAGTTTAGTTTGGGATTCCATCCTCAGTCAGACTTGAATCCAGACCATCCACAGTGGCTGTGTCCCCCTACAGACTTTTAAGAAAGTGCACAGGTCCTAACAGGGCAGAGCCCAGGCACATTAAACAACTAAAATGTTCAGAACAAGCAGTTAGTTTTAGTGTAGCAGTTTGGAGTTAGGAGTGTGCTGATATTTTAAAATGACAGGTCTAATTGTTGCATGGATCTACACTGATTAACACTGAGCATATAGTGGTTACAAATGCTTCTCCAGTGTCTCAAATGATCTAAAGATATTGCACTGTTTGAAAAGTGAAGATACAAACGTTAATGAAATTTCCAATAGATGTTTTAGTATTCAAATACAATCAGAACTAGTGAGTCGAATGTACGTGTATTTATAGAAACTCTCATTCTTTACATTATTTGAAGCAGGAAAACAAGACGATTGTTTTCTGTATATGAACACAGTGCAGCCTGGGAAATCATTACTTTGAACTATTAGATGTCAAACTCACAGTTATGAAGCAAATGTGAAGGAAGCAGTGATTCATCATTAGACGAGCTCGTCTGACACATAAAGGCACAAGTTAAAAAAAAGAAAAAGAAAACAGCTTTGAGAATATAGTCTTACTTTAGTTTCTGGAACTCTGCAAATGCTTTCTCGTATACTGTTAAACACACAAAAAGAAAGTCACTGTCACAACACATGCCAGTTTACTTTATTTTAAATTTAGACACACGTAGAACTAATACAGTCTTTATAAAATCAAAACCGAATCTTTCCCTTTTCCTGCTAATGAACATAACATATTTTTTTAAAAAGAAAATAATAGCTTTAAGATGAGGGCGATGCAGTAAACACAAGAGGAATGCACTCTTTCAGGCATTACATTCATAAATGTGTTTTTTAACACTAAAAAAGTTAACTGAGAGGTTTTAGAAGTTTTAGTGGAGATTTTTTCCAAACACCGCTGTGCAAAAGTTTTGAGCTGCCTCATTGAAACCTGTGCAGACATGCATGGAAATGCAGTATATATATATATAAGGCAAAAACAGTCTGTATATGCTTAAACTCATATGATGTGAGGATGTAATTAAACTGATAATCTGTAAGGGAAAGTGTGATTTTAGGACACTTGTGCCTAACATTAGGTTACGTTTAATGTTAGCTTATAACCGACTGTTGTTGCTGTTTAGCCAACTGGTTATCAGCTGTACGGGAGGGTGGCATGTCTGATCTGCTGACGATAAGCATTTGCGACAATGTCAGGAATAAATAAGCATCATTTTGAACGTTTGACTTCAGTTCAGCAGATGAGGCTTGAGATGACAAGGAAGCTGTTTTATCCAGATGCTGGTCACCTTGTCACTTTCCTTCACGTTTTTTCTTTCTGGCCCCTTCACCTGTTTTTTTTTTTTGTTGTTGTTTCTATTCCCATTACTTTAAAGATATAACTTACATATACTGTCCAGCTGTAGAAAGCCACTTCTTCTTTTGTTCTTCACTTGTCCAGTTTCGCCACATCAGCTAATATCTCTTTGGGAATCACCTTGTGACTTCAAAAAATACTGATTTTAAACATTTTTTTGGGGCTTTTTTTTGAATATATATCTAAAGAAATGGGAAAAAAAATTATGTTTTTCTTACTGAGTAGTAATTATGCGCGTAAAGGTACAATTTAAAAGTGGCTAATTTTTCTGATACATGTAGATTCGACACTGGTTCAAACATTTTTATGCTTGAATGATACATAGGTCAGTGTTGGGTGGTTTAAACCAAAACAACGTTCGTCCATAATTGGCCAGGTACAAGGACTGGATTCAAAATGAGTGAAAAGAAGCTAATGTTCAAAGAAAACCTCTTCCAGGCTTTCTGAAGGTCTTTCAAGCTATTAAGGCAATGAGGGGTGGCTCAAGACTTTTGCATTGTTGTTCATGTAATCCTGTCCACACTGAAATGTATGTAATTGACAAGCAGCCAAGCTGTCAAAACATTGAATTCTTTTTAAAATTGAAAGCTGGAGACTTTCATACTCAAAGACTAGCTGAAGTATAACCAGAGAGACTATAGAGACTGAAAGAGAGCCATAAAAACAAGTGACTGTGTTATTTTCTACCCTCTTTTTACACAGTTATCGATAAAAAGAGGAATTGACTCTGGAGGGAAGGAAATAAGAGAGTGAAAGTACTAAAAGTACTGACCATCACCGCTGAGGTCCAGTGTGCGTTTATGTGAGTTTTCAGGGTCAGTGATCACGATGGAGTACTTGCCCTTGTCCTTCTCCATTGGTTCAACTACCTGTGAATCAATCAGCCAAAAAAAACGATCAGCCACACGACGGCAGAGGCATCAACTCAGTGTCTTGGTGTTTATTTCTACTTTGTTTTGAGCTATGATTTAAAATGAGATCAATTTAACAGGTAGGCTAATTACAATTATAAAGCTTTCTGACAAAACGATCGGAAGACACGCTACTTAATCAACTTTAATGAATTTTAAACCATTTTTATTCATTAGCTCTCCCTTGTGATTATCCTTTTAATTTATCTCAAAGTTTCCTCAGCTCCACAAAGACACTTTGAGGACTTTTACAAGCAACACAGACGAGCAGCAGCACCAATGTCTGAGGTGTTTTACTGTCATAAAATTACTGATGTGTGAGATACCTGCGAAGCATATACTGTTCAGCTTTGTATAGAAGATGATAATACCTCCATTGTTGCCATAGTCGGGGTTCCACCAATCACAATCTTGTCACTGTGGGAGAGTTTAGTCTCACTGAGGAGAAGAAAAGAGAGGTTAGTGGCAGTGTTTATGTGGTGGGGGCTTATATTTGAATGAGTGAGGTAAATGAAAATCATGTTTACATGCCTCGCTAATGTCACACCGACCTCTTGCCCTTACACAAATCCTCAGAAAAGACAGTGAGATGTTTTTTGTTTTGTTTTTAAACCATCATTTTTATTCAGTTTTACTTCATTGTTCTGTCCACTTGTTTTTCTTTTATGAACCCATTTTTTAACATTTTATAATCTCTGGAGTGAACTGGAGTGCTTTTAAGCGCAGAAAAGCCTTCCTTCTTTATAGAAAATAATAGCTGTGTGATTTCTGTCACAAAACAGGGCAATTTTACTGCAATAACTGGGATAATGAAACCACTTGCCAATAGCCCATCAGAAGTTTTATTATGCAGCTTTTTGTTTTTCCCCACTCGCTGCAGTTTAACTTGAGGGGAAACCAGAATAATGCGTTTGTGGTCAGCATGTTTATAGGTGGACTTAAAAGAATACTCTAGTAAAACAACTACCAGGACTACAAATACTGGAGATATGCATAATTTCTTTCTTTGTTCCTTATCTTCATCTTCGTACTCCAACTATTAGGTTTTATGTTTGTATTTGTGAGGAGGTGTCAGTTCTGTGTTTAATCTAATTGCTTACCCATGATACCAGGTGATGTTCATCTCTGAGGTGTAATACTTCATGTGACACTGCAGCTGAATGCCTGTTGCTGTGCAGTTTATCACGAGCTCTGCTGCACTGGCTCCTGGAGGAGGTAATGGAGGCGATGGAGGTTGTGAGGACCACGTTTGAAATCAAAGTAAAACACATGTTTTCCTCCATCTGCTGGACTCTGTGACCTCGCTATGCTGTGAAAGCATGCATCTGCATGCAGAGATGAATTAATTGAATAAAAACCAACTTCCTCTATTCAGCCATTTGTAGGATCTATTTTGAAATTCCCTTTTGTCCAGCTTGGAGAGGAAAATTCTGCTAATGAAGCAAAGAGCAGATTGTTTATATCCTGGCACTCAGTAAAGCACTTCAACCGTGACAGGTTTTATTAACTTTTTTTTTTAAGCCGTTATACCTAAAAGGGCATTTTATACTACACGACGTCTGTGTCGGATTTTCCTCGCTGCACATTACAAGTGGGCAAGTGTGTCATCCACCTGGTCACATCACCATGGTTTCCTATTATCACAGCAATGAACCCTCTTCTCCTCTGCAACCACTGCTGTAACAGTTGCTGCAGAGCTGTCAAGTGACTGTCTCTTAAAATAGGAGTAAGATGCTCCTCCACACTGTCACTGTGACAGCGCAGTGGAATTTTAAAGTGATTTCACCACATGATGGCACGATGGCCAAATGCTTCCAGCATGACAACTTCTGCCACACGCTGATAAGTGCGTGTGTGTATGTAGCAGAGGGTTTTTAAAACAAGACCCATATCAGCCTGATGATGGATCAACCAAATCTCTTATCACTGGGGTTTGATGGTGCCATGTTAAATTTAGATAATTTGAACTGGATCCCCACAGTGAGTAGACGATGGTGCTGGTGGTGTGCTGTACCGTTTTTAACATGGACGTCTCTTTATAGGATTATTGGTGTGTGTGTGTGTGCGTGTCTGTGTGCAAGATGTGGTGACTTACCAGCCAGTTGGCTGAGCTTGTTTATGGCATCGTCAAAGACTAGAAGAAAGGCAGAGGAACATGGGGTCAGAGATGGAGCCAAGAGGATGGAAAGGCATGATGCTGCTCTCTGGTGGCTGCATTCAGAGCTCAGTAAGGAAAGCTTTGATGAAAACATGGGAATCTGTTACTTTGTAGTTTCCCAACCCCACATAGTGAAACAGTGTAAATTTTTAGAGATGGCCGCTGTTTTACTTTATGTTCAGAAAGACTTTATATATATTTTGTATATGCAAACTTCTATACATTTGTTTTAGTACAAAAAATAGTAACCCTGACCCTCCAACTAAATCATCTAAATAGCCTAGCAAAAAAGAAAATGTTTTATGGGGTGTTTTAAGATGTACATTCACCCCAGTTAGAAGGATTGAGGTAGACTGAGAAAAAGATGTGGGTAAGAAAGATTTTCTCTTGGCATACCTGTTCATGTGAAACTCGGTCTCAGTTAATTCATATATAAACATCTTCACAGGACATACTGGACCCCAAGTAAACATTAATCTTACGAGGCACATCAACATCTGTCAGAAATTTGAGAAAGAAACCCTCTTTTTTTTTAATGACGTGTTATTCTGGGACCCTATGTACCAATTGAATCAGTTGTTTCACTCACAGTTGACCAAGTCTCCAGTTTTAGGTATTCTGGGTCTGGGTTAAACTTCTCTGCATTGAACCATACTTGTTATTAATCTTTGGCTCTCTGCCACATCATGTCTTTTATCCTGTCTTCCTTCTCTTTCCCCAACTGGTCGCAGCAGATGACTGCACCTCCCTGAGCCTGGGTCTGCCAGAGGATTCTTCCTGTTAAATGGGAGTTTTTCCTTCCCACTGTCGCCAAAGTGCTTGCTCATAGTGGGTCATTTGTTGGGTTTTTCTCTGTATGTATTGTTGTAGGGTCTACCTTATAATATAAAGCGCCTTGAGGCGACTGGTCTTGTGATTTGGCGCTATATAAATAAAATTGAATTGAATTGAATAGAATTGGGTCTGTTACCAAACAATATGAGACCAAATGAAATGAAAAGGTTATGGGTCCCACTGGCTACGACATCAGGATGTAAAATAATATTAAGGCAGTGGAAATCAACCAATCTGAGCTATTTTAGATAGCAGATCAAACTGCATACAAAATAGTTGCATTGTTTCTTACTAATATTAACAGTTTTGGCATCAATTATAATGTATTAATCATTCAAGATGTAATTTGTAGATTGAGGCTTTTTTGTTATTTCCTTTTTTCCTTGTATTGTGGTTTTGTTTAGAAAAAATTGGATCAATTGCTGTTGAGTATGGTAATATATCTATTTTGTATTCTGCTGCTTTTGAGGGAAAAAAATCAAATAAAAAAAAGAAATTGTTTAAAACATTATACAATTATTTTTCCCCATCTCAAGGTTTTTATTTATTCTTTTCATAAGAATAATACACTGAAGGCAAACACGTATACTTGCTCAGTAAGACATCAAGCTAACTATCCAGACAGTGAACTTGTCAGTTTAATTAGCAGTAAGATAAACTGAAAAAAAGAGAGATGAACCAATAAAAAGAAAAAAACACATTTACCTTTTCCAGAAATGTTTATTTGGCTCATATCTTTTCCTCTGTCATCACTAATGGTGGCTTTGTAAATTCCTGCTGTCTTCAGTGAAAACTGGAGAAGAAACAGTGCGACATAGGGAATGCAGATTTGTCGATTTTAAACACACCATGACGACAGTGATGGAAAAAAAAATCATGGTCTTTAGTGCCACAGTGTGCTCTTACCTCTTTAATTGGCAGTTTACAGACTCCTGATCCCAGGTCAGGCTTTACATCCGGGATGATCTCCGTGTCTTCTCTAAACCAGTGAAACGCTGATTCCTTCTTCAAGTTAGCAACCTGTTAAAATTAATTAAAAATGCATATATTATTATTCTCAAAAAACAAAAAGTGAATGGTTAAACTTCTTTTATATAGCACTATTTAGCAAAAACTACCAACACAGGTGAAGCCAGAGTGTCATCTGTGTCTAACGTTTAAACATTTTAAGTGTTTTACTTTACTACTTAAAAGCACAGTTGTTGGCACACACACTTTATATTTTCAACAGTTCATCGCACAAATCGCAAATCCAGATGGCCAGTGATGTGCTGCACATAAAGTCTTGTTCATGTGGTGGTTTAGGGAGATCAAGGGATGTAGACGAGGGTTTTGGAAGACAAAGGAAGCAAATGCCTGCAGCAAACTGATTAAAGTGGAAAAACTAATTCTTAAATGTTAATGCATTGGTGCTTTTGTTTTATGAATTCAAAAATAATACTAATCAGAGAAAATGGTAAAATACAAGCTAATGCTTAGCTGTTTAGTTAATGAACTAAACGGTAAGAGTGCATTAACATTTGAAGAAGGGCTTATTTAAAATGCTGGTTTGCTGCAGGACAAGTACAGTTATTTTTGCCTGCAAAAGTCAACAAGTCAGCCAGAGGTTCCCAAATGTTACCACATAACTGTACCTCATCTACTTTCTGCAGTAATTCTCACCCGCTTGATGGATTAAAATGTAAATCCTGGCTTTCAACCAAAAAAACTTGAGGCTGTTTATATTTTTCTGCAACATATTATACCCTAAATGATCCCAAATTGGAAGCAGAGCATTTTTCTGAAAACTGGTTGATGGTTAAGCTTTCTGTGTTTTGGTACTCAACAGTCAAATAATGAATGCATATATTTACTACATCTCTGCATACATCAAAGATATGCTTGTATAAACTGATGTCAACTTAATTGTCCCAGAGCTCATGAACTGCCACTTTAATTTTAAAATGCTCTTGATAATATACTTCATTCTAACAAGGGCAGGAAAATTATCTGTGTGGACCTTATCATTACACAGCACTGTGGCATCCACACTTAGTCTCCACAGAATATCTGCTCAGTGAGTCAGCCTCCCATTTTTCAGACTGTAAATATTCAATAAATATCGAGTACCACTGTGTTTACCTTGCAAACCAAAGTGACGGAGCAGTCATCCCCAATATGAAGTGATAGAAACTCACTAAAGTGGGGTCCTGTAGTAAAAAGAGACACAAGAGAAAGCCTTGAAAATGGACATAAGCTTTTACAAAACAATTTAGGAACCTTGTTATAAGCTGTATTAACTGATGTGTGGTTTTAAGGTTCCAGCTTGCGAGTTTATGTAAAGATAGTCTACTTCTCTCCTGTTTGCTCTCTCATTAGTTATCTCCCGGGTAACATAGTGTTGTGCTGGTCTCAGGCTAAATTAAGAACAAAGCTCTTACAAGCTTAAAAGTGGATGATGTTTTGTATTTCTTACCCTCTTTGACTCTGATGTACTCTCTCCTCTGGTAGTCAGCCTCAGCCAGTGCTGCCTTGAAAGCTGTGTGCACATACAGATACACATAAACAGAGAATAATTAAAAGATCAAAGTGTTGCTATAGATTTTTTTTAGTGGTCCCCCATATGAGAGCAGAATCATAATTTATGAAATCAAGCGTCTTTAGTTGAATCTTAGGGAGACCTATAGACATCAAGTTCAAACCCTTCTGTACATTAATGGGCTTAATACATTTCCATAATATAATCTGTGATGCAGAAGATGCTGCAAGTCTACTGTCATACAAAAAAGCAAATTCTATACACTCTCTGCTACATGTCTGTGCTCTTCCTGGCTTAGGCTTGACAGCATACCCCCTAATTAGTACGCTGAAAAATAAGAGGTTGTGACAAGTTCTTTCTGCACACATCCACTTAATATACATTTGTGGTTTCATACAGCTGCAATCAGACTAAGAGAAAAAAAAATACAGTCCAGAGATTATTGTTCTTTTATTGTACAACGTAGTCAGATACTGCAGGTTATATGGGGTCTGACTGGGTTGGAATCACATTTGAAAGGCTGATCGTAGGACAGCAGTAAACCTTCGCCCCTCTTACCGTTTCCAATCAGAACCAGTGAGCTCTGCGCTTTTCCTCCTCCGTCTGTGATCTGGCAGGTATACGTCCCCTCGTTCTCCTCAGTGAAATGATCCATAATAAACTCAATGATCCCTGTAGCCACGTCATGACCCATCTTGTTGGGCTGCAGAAAAATAGAGTTGTAATTTTAAAAAGCCTGTTTGACGACAGACTTTGTGAATATTATAACTTTTGTGTAGTTTAAAAACAGCTGACTGAACCATTGTCTTGATAGAAAAGCAGTTTGTTCACCTTGAAGCTAAAAAATCTCTTCTGCCTAACTGATATATAATTTTCCAGACTTCAATTTCCATTTGCATGACTTTCTACACCCACGAATTTCAAGTACTGCATAGGGAGATGTGGCACAGGTAGGAACGGACTACAAGCTGCAGGTAAACTAAGATGTATCTTACATCAGCTCCAGAGAGTTCCTTGTTGTTTGCAAAGAATTTGTAGGTGACATTGGAGGAAATCTCCTCAGCCTGCAGCCAGAACCTCATTCGGCCTCTCTCCAGAATCTTATAGGCCAACTCAGACTTCAGCGGGATGACTAGAGGACAGGAAGGAGGAAGGGCAAGGGGTTTCAAAACATTATTGTCCTTGTTTAATGAGGAGAGGAAGGAGGAGAGGACAGGAGAAGGAGAAGAGCTTAGGCAGGTGATGCAAAAGCAGGTAAGACTTTATTTTTTGGGATCAAATAAAAAGAGAAATCTGGCCCTAAAAAAATAAAGAAATCAGAAATCTTCAAAGGCATAAGAAGAAAGAAAAATAATAGCATAAAAGGGGGAGATCGAGAAATGAAGTGAGCAGGTAAGACAGATTAAGACTCAGAGGAGAAAGTTTTAAAGAAGAGATTAAAAGGGACAAAGAGAGAGAAACTAAGAGAGATCGAAAGAGTCATCCAAAGGTACCTACCTGGGTGTCTGATATCATAACTGAGTGCCAGCAGCTTTGCCAACTCTGTAAGGCACAGACATGCAGTTATCATACATGTGACTTTTTATGCATTGGTGTAATTTTACCATTAGCTTCAATGAGGTACCAGATAAGTCAGGGAGAGGAAAAATCAGCGGACGACAAACAAAAACATTCAAACTGAACATTATAGTTGAAAGGACGACGTTACATCGTGACTCATAACTGGCCCCGAATGCTTACCCTGAAACATCTCCAACAGACTGTATTATGAGTTGTTGTATTATGGAGCCTCACCAAGTACCTGTTATATAACTGAAGTAAATGAATCCTTGTGTGCTAGCAGTTCAGAAATTATTGCGAGTTACAGTGGAATAACTGTAGGCCGAATGGGAAGCAATCAGTGGAAGCCGCGTATTAGAGCCTCGTAGCAAACTGGTGCAATAGAAGGAAAAGTGTTGTGCTTTCTGACAGAAATCCTTTTGCCATGAAGATCTGGTGGTAAAACACGTTCAGTGCCCCGAGCTTGGAGAAATAATGCGCTCTGCTCGTATCATCAGATGTGTAATGAAATTGTTTGTTGCCTACATGCCAGAGTGATTGTTTTTAAGTATGCTCTCACTTGCTTTCATCTTTTATTGCATTCTACACACTGCCTTAGTGCTCCGATACAGTTTCCTTTTGATTTTGGCTCAAGTCTGCGCTTTTGATGTAGTTATATTAGGGTGTTGCTCTACAGCTGTTCAAATTTTCACGATCAAGGCATGAGAGGTATTTGCATGCAGTAGTTTAACAGAGGTAGGAAACGGATATGGAATGCAAACTAATGCGATGAGATGATTAAGATAATAATGGCAACATCTCAAATTACCATATGTCAACAAGGGTAAATGAGCCACGAGTATAGAATACAAATAAACATAAACATGAGAGATTTCAGTAAGTCTAAGCTGCAGATTCTCTTACAGATTTTCATATTTTGCGTGAAGTTGACTGGGTGCCTAAGCATCAGAGCCATCCTTGCATAGCAATGAATAGAACCTACCTTCATTAGAGATTGTATAGCTGGATGACACTCCCTCTGTGTTTGTGACAGAGACAGAATACGTCCCAAAGTCCTCCTTATCTGCGTTCTTGAAGATCAGCTTAGAGCTGGAGTGCAGGACGTAAGAGAAACACAGGCACACATAGTCAGACAGATTGTTCAAGCTGAAATTGGATGCAGCTGTTTGATGTCATATGCATAGTGTGTGTGTGTGTGTGTGTGGTCTTACTGGGTGCCCTCGGATTTAATCACTACCCCTTTAGAGAAATCTGTGATTTCTTTATAATCTTTTTTCCAGATGAACTTGGAGCCTTCGTTTATCTGGCAGGACTCGAATGACAGAACAATGTCACCTGACTTCTCATCCACCACACAGGACACCTCCTGGGAACCTTCAATACACAGACAAACACAATTTTTAGTCTCTAGCCATTTTTGTCTCCAGTTAATGCCACAGAAAGCCAGCTCCTATAGACAGCTCCTATATTAATGTGAGCTTTGATATTTGGATCGATATTATATGTGTCCACTCACTTTTACACTCTTGCCTTTACCACTGTCAACAATAGTGCAACACTCACTCAAAGCAAAACCATAGCACTTTGTATGCTTTACAAAGATACAAAGAGAAACTTGCAGACGCATATTGAAGAATTCTAATACCCTACATTTTAGTAAGGTGTTTTGTTTCTGTCTGCTGTTAAATGTTACCTGCCACGGCCTTGGCAGTCACAGGGTCAGAGGCCATTGAGGCCATACCCACTCCCGCAGCATTGACTGCACGCACTCTGAACACATAGGTAGTGCCCACCTCCAGACCTGTTACCTAGGACACAAACAGAGACTCTGTTGTTGCTGGGGGAGTGGAGCTGTGGACTTCTGTAAATGGGTGTCTTAACTTTTAACATGTGGAAAATTGAGAGGAATATAAATTATGACACAACAGCAGTCAATTTTATTCTGAACTTAACGATTCTATTTATTTTGTTGATCACTTGGTGCTGTGAATGAATGTAAACTATAACATCCTCTAGTCCAGCAGCAGCTGGTTCTATTATTATAAATCTCCTTGTTCTTTTAGGCAATTTATCCTAAATATTAATAATGCATGAGTAATCTGTACTCTTTCAAATCATGTTTTATTATATCACTAAATTGTCTTTGTATTATTATAATTATTCTTGTCTTATGTTACTGACTGACCTTCCATTATAACACATAGGGTGAATCACCTATTTTAATAAATTTTCTTTTTGTACCAGTTCAATAATTACTTGGTTCATCCACTAGATGTCAGCATCACATAGTTTTTCTGTACCTACACTGTTGTATTTTTGGTAGTAGTAAATAAAGTGCTGTAAAAAGTGGATGAAAATTGATGTTGTTGAAAAAAGTTCAATTAGGATTAAGAAACACACTGCCGGGGACGTAAGATAAGCTAAATAGTTAAATAATAAACATAATGCAAAGTAGTTTACACTTGTTCCAGCAGTGCCAATATTTAGTTTAACCTGCATGTTATATTGTTAATTGAAAGTGTTATTCCAATTTCTTTGGTCTTGCGTGCTTTAGTCAAATCTTAGATGAGCAGTCCTTCTCATCACCTTGAGCACTGGAGGGTAACCTCTATGAATCAATGACTGGAACAGTGATGCCCTCACCTTTAAGAAGCGGTGACTGACAGCTTTTTCATTGGCTGTGATCCAGTTAGCAGTGCCCTTCTTGGCATACTCAACGTGGTAGCCTGTGATTGGTCCAGAACCAGTGTAGACAGGCTTTTGCCACTCAACCACCAATGAATTATCTCTCACTTCACAAAAGGTCAGGTCATACGCTGGGCCTTTATGAACCAGATGATGAGAGGAGAAGAACAACAATTCCACATTTACCTTTCTAGATGTATAAAAGCTTCATTTTTGACTCGGAGTTTAAAGACAGTCACCAAAAATTATAATTTACTAACCAGGTTCTGGCATTGTCCAGGCATCACATCTGAAGTCTTCTGAATGTTTGGATGCTGGTCCAAGACCAGCCAGGTTGGCTGCATAAACCTGGAATTGATAAACTGCTCCCTCTGTCAAGTTCTCCACCTTTTAATAAAATGTTACATGGTTAACAAAATCCTAGTTATTATTATCAATTTAAACAAAATGAACATGCCACTTTCAGAGTCAAACAGGCCAGTTTCACACAAAATAATCAGACAATCCCAAATAAAATAATATCCATGTAAACTTTTGTGTGATATGTAAAAAGAACTTAGTATGCAAAATTGTGGCTCCCCCTTCTGTTTGTTTTTAGGTTGTTAAAGTTATAAAAAAAAGAGTCCAAATACCTTGTAAACTCTCTCTGTGAATGGTGGGATATGAACCTCCCTCCACATGGTTGTTCCACTACGTCTTTTGTCCACATAGTACTCCTTGATCTTTGCTCCTCCAGAGTAAAGAGGCTTCTTCCAGTTCAGAATCATTGAATGTCCATCGCAGTACAGCAGTGCAGTGTCATAAGGAGCAGATGGGCTGGCTATAAGAAAAGTACTGAGTTTTAATTCTTTAAAATTAAAAAGTTTGGGGCAGGTATCATGATTAACATCTGCAGTAGTGAGCAAATATTTGGCATTACTGACTAAGAGCAGCCTTGACAGTCAGAGGTGCAGACTCCTGGGATTCATCACTGAGGCCCAGCTCATTGATAGCCTGGACACGGAAAATGTAGGTTTCTCCTGTGGTCAAACCACTAACAACAAACCTGAAGAGACACAAACGTGCAAAGCCCACTGTTTAATAAGCAGCCAGAGAAAAATCTATTTCTGAACCCAACCGTGTGTTTGTGTGTTGCTCGAAACATACCTGGTGTTCTTGTGAGGTTTGTGATTGGCTGAGGTCCAGTTCTTGGATCCTTGCACGCACTGGTCAATGTAATAACCAATCAAATTATTAGGTTCCTTTGGAGGAGCCCATTGGATGAGGACAGAGGTGTCTGTTTCCCTTGTTGCAATCACCTGACCAGGAGCGGATGGTACGCCTGCAGATGATTAAAAAAGGGCTACATAATACTGTAATTACAATTAAGGATACTTCATATCAGAAATCTTCTGGTTTTCAAGTGGCTGTTACTCAGTATCTCTACACAACCCGTCTTGAAACTTGAACATCATTTTTATGTCAGCTTCATGTTTGAAACATTTCGTGCTCAGTGATTTTAAATTATGAAGCTAATTTAAAATCTGTCAGCTGACTTATTGAAAACCTTTTTGTAGAAAGCATTTCAGAAGATTTTGTCATGAAGTAACACATAAATACAATTAAAGGTGTTGCAACTTGTAATTGGTAATAATAAACACTACTGCTATCGAAAATCTATCAAACCCTGTGTAACAGGAAAGGAGAAATGGAGGCAAACCTTTGAGTTCCTGAGTCTGAATAGGTCCAGTTGGCTCTGATGGCTCACTGGTCCCATAAATGTTGGCAGACAAAACTCTGAATTTATATTGTTTCCCCTCTGCCAGGTCGAAGACAGCATAACGGGGAGATCGAATAGGGACCTGAGTGTTAACGCGCTGCCATGCGCCACTGTCTGCCATGCACTGTGGAGAGACATGGAAGCAAATTTGTTTCCATTTTTAAAATGTATTTTATTTTTTTAAAAGCTTGTCTCTACATGTGTTATACAGAAGACCTTTAAAAATTGCTTAGACACACAAGTTAATGTATTTGCAAAATGTAAAGGACAAAAAACTGCTGTTACTACTTCTGTTTGTTACCTTTTCTATGTAGTACCACATGGGAGCCCTGCTGGAGTACGCCGGGGCTTTCCAGCTTAAAACAACATAGGTCCTGTCGGTTTCTGAGGCATTAATTCCTGATGGAACACCTGGAGGTTTTCCTTCAGCTACAAAGAAACAGAACAGAAAACGTTAGAAATACAATACAAGTTATATGCGGCGTAACAAATACCCAAACCGGTCACTTCCTTGGGTATGTCTGTTCAATTGCTTAGCTCAAATATCTAATCAGCCAATCACAAGTCAGCAACTCATTGCATTTCAGCTTATAGACATGGTCAAGACAACAAGCTGAAGTTCAAACCAAACATCAGAATGTATGTATCAACTTCAATTCAAACCCACCTTCAACTTCATCATGGTAAGACACAATATCCAGCCTTCCTCCAAGCCTTTTAGCTACAGGAAGACAAAGAGATGATCATCACGTGTTTGTGATTGATACTGAGCTTTTGTGAGATCATTCTAAATACAAATTTCTGGTTTATATAGAAGCTGAACATGTACATTATCTAATGCTATAAAATACACTGATTACTGTGTACTTTAGAAGTCTAACCTGCCCCAAAAATAAAAACCCAAGACAAGTATGACATAATTTAATTAGAAAAACACATATTACATAACTACATGCTTCAAATCAGGGCTGATTGTAATACTATGTGAATAACTGCTTAGTAAGACAAATGAAGACAGCTATAATTAAATAAGAATAGTGACATGACAAAACTTCAAAACACTGCATTTTTGAAGTGTGTGTAGTTAAACCCACCGTGAAGCCTCTCAAACTCAGTGGGGTCCATTGCAGTGATGGGATCTGACATACGAGAAGGTTTGCTGATTCCATGGGAGTTAACAGCTCTGACTCTGAAGTAGAAGGAGTGCCCTTCAAACAGCCCAGAAACTGGATATTTACAGATCTTTATGGGGTGATCGTTACATTGGGTCCAGTTTTCAGTTCCAACCTCACATCTAAAAAGAGAAAAAAACAGAGGGGAGCAGAGTTGATGAGAGGAACTTACATAGAAAGGTCTGACAAAATACTAATATGCCATGGAGTCATAATGCACATGTAACAGTTGCAAAGAACAATATATGTAGAACTCTATAATGGATGGTTTATGTTTTTGTGTATGCTACCACATTTTTAAGAAAAAATCGCTGCGTATGCTGATCAGCATATGAGATCACAACAGTGTACGTGTTGGAGGTTTAATGAAAGCACTTGTGCTGAAATTATCTGTTCACTATGATGCTAGACGGAAAAAAAAAAGATGTAAGCAGGAAAAGAGCTTCCTAAGCAAAAAAAAGCAGATAGGTATAGGTAGTTGGGCATGCCCATTCTAAACTCATTTACTGTGTATTATTATTGATTATAGTCTGCTCTATTTGGGTAAAATATGAGGGATGGAATAAATAAACAAAGCAGCTGTGTATTTTATGTGCAATAAAAACGAGGAAAAGCAGCAGAGAGAAAATGGATTACCTGTCCCCGGAGACAAGAAATGTAGTTTGATACTCAAGCAAGCTCAATACAATTACATACAGTAATTAGTTTGTCTTTATGCTGCCCAGTTTATCTGTTTATAGTGTTTATACCAGTAACTCTTACTTGTCGACAAAGTATCCCAGGATTGGACCCTCTGTAGTTGTATTAGGAGGCTTCCATGACACAATGACATAGTCTCTGTTGGCATCGTGGATCTTGATGTCCATGGGAGCACCAGGGGCAGAAGGGACTGGAGGAGGGCCATCTAGACAGGAAGTGATGGCGTGCAATGTTTTAATAATCACATTATTCATAAGAAATTAGATGCAATAATAATTAGCATTAGCAATTAGCAGAATGAGTATCATGTTGACAGAAAAGCTATATCAGTTTCATAAAATCTAAGCTTCAGTTTCCAAACTGGTTTTGTAAATACGTTAATCTTATCCAGTCTCACACTCAGCTCGTCTTACCTGCGACCGAGACAAAGGCGCCGTGTTCTGCGGTGCCTCCTTTAGTGACCATGCGCAGTGTGTAGAGACCCTCATCATCTTTGTAGAGATTTGGAAGAGTCAGTTTGGTGAATCCTCGCCCAGTCTCAATCTTCACCCATTTAGAATCAAACAGACGAGTGTCTAGGAAAAATTAGACACGCTCATTGACCCAACTTCACAGCATAATTCTTATGAACCTCAAGTAAAAATGCTAAAATAAATGAAATTTGAGTAAATAAAGCATTTCTACATACAACAAAAATAAGCTACAATTTTCTTTTACACCTCAGACGCACATGTAGCAAATGAAACGGCTCACAAATTTGGGGTGATATTACTTGAGTCTACTTAACTGCTTTTGGTATAATTAATAGGCAATAAAAATAGTGTCCATAACATTTTCTAATTTTTCCACTGCTCTGCCTCTGGCTGCATGTCGGCTAGATTGGGTCAGGCAGTCACTGTGGCATTTAGCATATATTACTAGCAATTATAGGGTAATTACTGTATCATAAAGTGCTATTTTATATCAATTACCATCTCTGTACCACTGTGCCTCAGGCTGAAGGTTTGCCAGGTTGGGCTCCAGGGTCATCGAAGCAGAAAGGGTGGCAGATTCGCCCTCGGTAGCGAACACTGGTCCAAACGTCTCCAAAAAAGTAATGTGGATTTTAGTGTAATGGATCTTTGGAAGCATAGAAGCTGGGGCAAAGGAGAGAGACAATATGAAAGAGATAATAGTAGTGGTGGTAACAGCTTGTAGCTTTGCACGCTCATTTGAAAGGAGAATAGAGGAATATTATGTTAATTCATATTAAATACTATAATTGTATTGCAGTTGTAATTAATGTTAATTTTAAATCTAGTGCTGATGTTTACTGGAGGTAATTACTTTGCCTACCTGCATAAGGCAGCCATGCATATGGACAGGACTCTTCCTCCAGCTTAAATCCTGCACAAAAAAACAGCAAACGTTATGTGTGACTGGCAGCAGCAGCCAGTTGAAATAATACAGATGCAAATGTGCAGTTACAGATCAGTACTATTCACCTAAATATGATTACATTTTTTAATGAATGACCTTTATTTTTAAAATAATCCTCCATCAAATATGTTCAAATTTTGCTTATTGATTCATTGATTCATTGATTATATTTAGATTTTTGTGCTTAATAAGTTGCTACTATAAGACCATGTCAGTGGTTTCATACTTAGACCGAGTTCCTGTCACAGTGTTCCTTATTTGCTTACAGCAATCAGACTCCTATTGCACAACACTCACAAAAGTGTTATCATTCCACCTTGAGATATCATTAAAAAAGGAAGTTGGATATTCTCTGCTTTTGCTCACACAACGCTGGTTTCTTCCGATTGATCTGGGCATCTTGCCTGTCAAATGTATGTTAACCTCTCAGTGTCACAAGTATAGTATTAGTTTCACAAAGTCTTCATTGGGTTGAATGAGCCAAGTATGGCGAAAGAGTGGTAGATTGTTGGCTCTGTCGGTTAGCAACACTAAACTACAGACAAAGGTTTGCATTCTCGCATCAGGTCTAGAGTTTGGGGGTTGGCTTGTGCGTGTACGATAGACGGCATATGCAAACCCTTTTGCCCATCCATGGCTTTCACACGTTTTACACCTCTGGTTATCGAATTGAATGACTTACTCTTCACTATAATGGAGGCCTGACTGGAGGCTTGTCCATGGAGGTTTACGGCCATAGCAGTGTACTGTGCTGTATCATCAGTTGAGCATCTGCAACACAGAATAAACATAAAATAGTTTCATGTCAATGTAACTTCTAAGATTCCCAGTCACTTGCATTTTGATCAAAAGATTTCCCAACAGGCCACAGATTAGAGTGTAAATGAAACGGTGATTGAGGACTGTATCATACTTAGCATACTTAAGGAATCGTAAGGATTTTACAGTCATTGGTGAAATGATTGAAACTGCCTAAATAGCAGGTGAGCTACATATTAGAAGATCTGCCCTGACAGGACTAACTGCTCTCTACTGACACATTACCACTGTGCATTTGCTCCTACAGCGTGTATGAATCCACTTCACCAAATGAGCAATTATTCCCCACATGAATGCTTCATGTTGCCAGGGATAATCAGCAGTGGAGAAGACAGAGCACAGATTGTGTAAAGCCCCATTTCACACATACAGATGAACTAACAATGCTTGGTTTACTTATTCAGAGAATGTTTTGGTTTAGACCCACAGCTTTCCTTTTAGGAAACACCATGTGCCAAATCGCACCTGACAAACAAAGTAATGCTTGCAGAATACTTAATGCATAGTCCTTTGAGTTGGAAACAAAGCCACAGGGCGGGCGGTTTATTGTATCATCTGTGTGAGCAGATTTTATAATCTGCCAATATGTTAGAGATGCAGTTTATCACAAACACTGTGTCTGGTAAGCTTTCTCTAAGTTATACATACATAGAGGTTACTGGGTTAGTTTTCTTTAGAACCACGTAGCTACAGATCTTTAGCCATTCTGGCAAGTTGCTTAAGTGGTCTTTTGTTTCTGCTCATACCTCGCACTTTTCCACAACCTGATATTACACCTTCATCATGTGACATGAGACTTTGACCCCGCGACAAATGCATAAACTGACATAGTCATGAAAGATGACTTTATTAGCATAAATGGCAGAAGTAATGTGGGGGAGAACAGCAAATGTACTCTCATTAAGTCTCAAATGACTTAAGCTATACAGATTATGTCTATTTCTAAAAAAAACCAAAACCCTAATGCTATGCTAAAGCTTTTGTGGGAACTGTTATTTTAATTATTTAGCTATTTTAAAAAGTCATAAGTCATCATAAGAATGCAGTACTCAAGAGTATGATGTGCTTCAGCGGTCTTTTTTCCTCCAATGAGTATTAACTGCTGGCTGAACAGTGTGTAAGTAAGGAAACAGCGATGGCTGGAAGATTCCTGGAGTATCATGTACCACTAAGGTCAGCACTTGAACAGCTGAGCTTCCACAGACTGGAGGGAGAGCAGGACGAGCTCCAGTCCCCTGACTGTAACTACACAGCCCGCCCACACCTTCAGGTGACAGACAGTATACGTCTCTGATCTAATTTTGTGCACGGGGCTTGAAAGAATTAAGGGAGGAGGAGATTCTCAGTGGTTCACTAAATATTCTTAATCCAGACATTTGGACAGTCAGACCGGTGGCCTTACAACTCAGTGCACTTCATTTTAAGAAAACATAGAACCAGACAAGCACAAGCAAACTACAACCCGTTTACAAAAAAATGTTGGGATGTCTTGTAAAATATCAATTTAAAAAAGTAACATCAAGGAGAAAAGGAGAGCCGTACAGACATGGACAGAAAGAGACGGGAGTTTTAGATGGTAACCCTTTCTTAAAATCCCAAGTTAAAGGAACATTATCAAATACTGACATTAATTGCAAAGCCAGAAAACACAAACAAATAATAAGCATGGAAATACTAAATGCACACAAACATTATTGTTACCATCAGCAAAAGTGAAAGTACTTCTATAAACTATCACTGGCCAATCACTGCTTTAGTATTAGCCTATCACTGAATATTTGGTTTCTACACCTGGCCTGCATGTGTATCGTGTTCACTGCAATTTTTTGTGTACAAAATAGAAAATTGTCGCTGACTTGGATTTCATAATTGTTGACATTTGGGTGCAGACGCTGATGTACCTTTGATTAACCTTGACTGTGAGTCAATCTGATTTTATTTGAAAAAGTCTGTAATTGACGGAATGCAACCTAATATTTGTCATTAGACCTGTAAGAAATGTTTTTCCTACTATTGTGCTAGACTGGCGTATTATTGGATTTTTTTTTTTGCTTTTGGAGATTTTACCTTAAAATATAAAGTCCCTTGATATGGCTGCTGTTAGTAAATTTGTGGTGGATAAATAAAAATATGTTCAAAAACTCTAACCTTTAATGAACTTAATGTACCTTGGGATCTCCAGGGAGTGGATTCCACCTTTGGCTTCAACCAGATATCTTCCAGAAGACAAGTCAAGGATCATACCATCTTTATACCTAAAATGTAGCAAAACAATAGCTATCTTCATGAAATATTAGGTAATAAATGATGTATCAATGAGACAACAAAATGACATTCACTCTGGTCTAAACAGCATGATGCCCTTCATTATTTTTATTCTTGAGATTTTATGGAAACCTTTGCCCCCAGAAAACTAGCTTCCTATTCATCTTCTTACCTTGTGGTTTGGCCTTTCCACGGCAGACAAAAAGCTGGGAATGACACTTCCTTGGAAGCTTGCACAAGACTAGTTGTCATGTAATGCCCTAACTAGAGACGGGGACCAACCTAACCCGCGAACAGGAAGATGGTTGCAAAGATTTTGCTTCCAGCACCTGGTTCAACTGGGATTTTGGCATTTTGGGTGAAGAGGCAGGGTTATGCCAAAGAAGTATGCCTATGCCATCTGCTCTCCACCAAGCAATGCAGACCCCTTCAACCCTTTTTAATGAAGCAGAGAGCTAATAGAAAAGCTGTCATGAGAGACAGAACTCTCATGTCTGCATCAGCATTAAGATCAGCAGTAGACATAAAAAAAACACAATAGGTCAGCTTGATGCCCACAGCATGTGACATGGTCAGAAACTGAAGGCAGCTACTCAGCTGTCAACAATGCTATCCCTTAAATAGGTTTACTTGGAATAAAGCATTAGCCAAATGTATGCAGTCTATATTGAATGAAGACTTCAGTGATTTTACATTTGTTGTTTTTTAATGTGCTGTCCTCAGTGTTGATTCATAACTATCTGCTGCTGGAAGGCAAAGTCATGAATTAGCCTAAGATATGCACATGAGAGCACTTATGAAAGGCCAATCAGGAGATCGTTCCCATTTCATACCAGACACAGAGCTGCAAACCCTGGCCACAAGCCATAGTTACTCCTCCTTAGGCAGGTCATAAGCTGTGTTACAGGGATTATTCAAACCCTTCCTGAGATGAGGAGGGAGAATCTCAGCATGCATCACAGGGGTCCGTTGATGCCTAACTGGCATGTGAACTCATGTTGCCTCGGCAAGACCACAGAACAACCCCACTGACTGTGAAACAGCAATGTAAGAACAACCATACCCACACATAGAAAATGACGTGGAGTAATCTTTGCTAGCATGCTAGCATACTGACTTAAGCATAATAGTCAGAAATTTAGTGGTTAGTTTATACTGCAATGTAGCAAAATATGGGGAGAAAGCTACCTCAGTTATGATGAAATAAATGAGGGATTAACAAATAATAAGTCAATAAGTCAGCAAGTGCATTTTATGTAGACCACAGTGACTGTCAGAGTCAACAAATCATGTAGACTGACTTACCATTTCACGACAGGCATGGGGAAGCCCTCAACAGTACAGAAGATTTTGACTGGAGTGTTTTCAAACACAGTGTGGGATCTGAGTCGGACCAGGAACTTCGGTCCCCTGATCATGGGCTCCTCACGCACATATTTGTCATCCAGTTTTGTTCTTACCTAGACAGGCAAACAATAACACCAATATATGACAAATCATTTTAAAATGCATTGCACTCTAAAGCATTAATATTAATAAAATCCACAGGACAGTTAACAAATAGAGAAGTCTTGATTTTGACAGTTAAGAGATTCTTACCACTTCCTGGATGCGGGTTCTTGTTTTATGCTCATATCTTTCCTCCATCGCCTCAGAGCTAAAGACAATGAAAGCAATAAGTCAGTTTTCCTAAAACCATGAATAAATTGAGCCCTGTACTCTGAGCATCTAATGTAAAATTAATAAAGATATTTGTTACTTTCGAGTGTGCCAAAAAACCTCTTACAGTAAGTAGCACTGGTTTATATATAAGATCTCGGCTAAAGTCTGGTGTAATATTATTTGTATATAACATTATGGTATTGTTCATCTGTGTTGTTTTAAAAAACAAAAAAAAAACAAAAAAAAAACCCTTCAGACCAAAAGTAACTCCACAACGGCCACCAGAAGTGCCCTTCAGCCCCTAAAGTCAAGGGGATCTTGAAAGCTGGCAACAACAAACAACAGTTGGTACGGTGATCTGCCATCTGGGGCAGGAGCAGCAATGCAGAATTTTTAAGTCAGGGAGATGAGCCTATCCTTGACCTTGACCGAAAGTGACTCTTAGTATTTGTGTCAGACAGGGATTTGCCTTAAAATGGGTAACACGCAAATTTCATTGTGGTGCACTATAAAGGAGATTGGGTAAACAAATGTGGGAGGAAAGGAAGGAAAGAGAAGATGTTAAGCAGAAAGAAAAGCATCTCTTCTGTTTTTAGTAGTATAAATGCTGCTTTATCTAAAAGAATTATAATTTTGAGTATAAGTAAAGAATGGAAATAATACATCTTTTAAAATAATTTCAGTAATGAGAATAAACACAGCAACCAGAGTACCTGTTAGTTCTCCTTTTTGAGTCGCACATACACACACGCAGACATGAAAGCAGAAATGGTAACTAATAAGAAGATTTTTTTCAAAATGGAATCACAATAACTTAAGAACAGATTTTACAGTAGTAGCCTTCTTATTCATTTACACCATCAAAGCTAATCAAATGTAGCAAACTCTTGATAAAATTAACAAGAAAATTACAATGAAAACTTTTCCTTACTCATAGGAGTACGTTAATCAAGTATGAAATCATCTTTTCGTAAAACTTAAAATTTAGCTTGACCACTTCAGAGTTAGCCTTTATGCTAACCAGGTTAGCCTGTCTGTAGCTTACATGGCTTAATTTGCAGGGTTAGTTGTACAAAACCTTACTACTGTTACACATCTAATAATATTATTATTATTAGGACAATTAAGTAAAACTATAAATAATAGAGGGTCTCTCTGTACCTGCTATATTCTTTAACCACATATTTGCTCTGTTTGTGGTGGTATTCATGGTTGTAACTTCCACGTTTCAGCCACACTGACATGGTGACGCTGTAGATATTGACCTGTTGGACCAGCAAGATTGTTACATACAAGTCAGACACGCAACACACAGACAAACACTGGATCTGACGACCCTGAACTTTTGAAAATAGTCATTTTCAATTACATTTCAGCGTGATGTTTTTATTTACTCAGCTCAAAAAACAAAACAAAAAAAACAAAAACAAAAAAAACACTCCTAGACTTTGGAAGCTTAAAGTCGCCATTATTCTCAGACATCCAAATTCATAAACACAGCTGACTGTCAGCTCCAGGACTGACAAGATGACACTATATTGATTTAACACAAAGACACAAATGTAAACAAAGGGCATGGACAAGTATGGATAAGAATAGCAACTGAAGTACATCTGCAGCCAAGAGTGTGGTACCAGTTTGATAGCAGTAATGGCTTGTGTGTTTATATTTAATGCCGATTGTTAATTTCCTAACAGATCAATTAAATTAATTAGACAAAAAGGAAGATAGTTACTGTAAAATGACTAAGACAGCACAGCGTCAATCCATTACTGATGATAGGGACATCAATACTGACACTAAAAACACAGAAAAAGCAAATGCTGTCATATAAACACATCACCCTAAGTTCAGCATCCTTAAATGTGTCATCAACTATATGCATGCAGCTTACGGCTGCCTGGCTCCAGCTTATGTCTAATGTATAATCTGAAGTCCTTTTCATTTTTTGGGTGTTTCACATAAACACAGTTTACGGTGTAGACATCAAAGCAAGAGAATACAGTAGCTTTGTCTTACATCATCCACACACACAGGGGAGTATAACTGGCTTACATCACCTCATAGGCCTCAGAGACCAGGAATAAGGTCAGATGAAACGTGAAGCGATACTGTGGCCCAACCTCCTTCCCTGAAGGCAACTGAGACGTGCTGCACCGGCAAAAACATTTCTACTCCCATGTCTTTGAAACACACTGCTAAGATTCAGTGTCACTGTATGCATCACTTCTAATGGCCCAAAGCTATCCTTCAAGCCGAAAGTCAGCCACATTAAAAAAAATATATAATGGAGGAAAAAATAAAACCACAATCCTCTAACCTACTTGCCTCCAACCTCTATCCCCAGACATCAAAAATAATTTTCTCTAATTTATGTAATGAAGCACAATATTTTATTTATTTATTGCTCATCTTTTGCCCTTTTACAGTCATTATATTTTCCCTGAAATGGGTAACCACAGTCATACTGTAACTGTTTGACTTTTTTTTTTTTATCAGAAAACACACTGTGGTTTTACACCTCACCAGGTAACAGTGTAACCCTCTCTATTGTAGCTGTAAATCTTTATAAATCTCAGTCAGAACATTTCAAACCTTTGAATTTCTCCAGTCTGATCATAAACACTTCTACCTAGATGCAAAACTAGTGGCAGCAATAATGCAGTAGCTCAACATTGGCTCAAGTGCTTGTACATTTTCTAGCTCGAGCCTTAATCTTTGTTAGCGAATAAGTGAGCTCAAGTGTACATGAAGTCAACACATTTAAAGTCCAAGCGTTGCACACCAGCAGACAGCCCTATGTCGGTCACTCATTTACTCCAAATAAATCACCACATATCTCGAATGCAGTAATCAGTATTCATAATAAAATGAAATTAATATATAGTCTCACTCATCACACTGAGTATCATTAATAGCTCTGACTAAGGAGCAGGAAACGTCTCTTGGCTGCGCCCTGGTCTGGTCTCCGTACGCCATCCCTATGATCCCACCAGCTATACTTGGATTTGAAACAAAGCTGCAGATCCAAAGGAGAGAGGCGCATAAAACTGAATTTAAAATTGATTTTCTTACCCCTTGAGATTCCCTTTGCAGCGACTTCGGCTGTCAAGCTGAATCCACAGGGAGTCAGCCTAAACCAAGTACAGGGCCAACAAAACCACCACCCGTCTTCAACTGTTCCCCACCTGCCTCTCCGTGAGGCCTTAAAAGGAGACAGAGCTGCCTATATATAACCAGTATCCTTCAAGACTCATAATCACTGGAACCAGTAAACTGTTTGATTAACAGAGTTTAGTCATTACACTATTTAATGGAAGCCAACTGATTTCTTTCTGGCATTCTAGATTAATGGTGCATGCTTAATAATGAGTTATTTAAGTATACGAGAGCACACAGACAATGCAGAGAATCTGACAACAGTGATGCTATGTTTCGGGGGAGGGGGGGGGCAATACCACACTTTCACCAGCAGCACTTTTAGCCCCACAGACTAGACAGCAGTATGGAGAGCTTTCAAGTAGCGCTTAACTAGTGAGCTGGTGCTTTTAAGTTCTACCATGTCACAATAGCATGTTAATGAATAATAAAACATGTCTGAAACATCATTACAGAACTCTTAAAAACATGCAGACTCAAAGTGAGAAAAACTGATTTCAATTCTTTATTGCAATGGCTGCATACAGTAGATGGTGAGTTTACAGCTACATTTAAATCTAGCTGCATATTAGTTAATACTAAACCCTCTCTGAGGTCTTTCACCATTCTGTGCTCAGAAATGTCTTGAGACACCGTGCCACATGCTGAACTTAGGCCAGGGTCTATTTATAAAAATATCTACAGTTACAGCTCGACTATTCCTGACACAGTGGACGAGCTTTCACATCAGAGACAAAATCACATGAGAGGACAGCATAAGTCACATTTGGAGAAAGGGGAAGACAGAGAGAGAGAGGCGTGGCTGTGGCTTCACGTGGTACTGATCACATAGGAGTATGTGAATACACCAAACAAAGCACGACAACACACACAAGAAAAGCTGATTTGGACAAACACCTAGTCAGTTTAAAATTGGTGTGATTGGGGATTACTGCTATCAGGAGATAAGTTGGTTTTAATAAGTGGTATTTGCTGGGTCCATTTTTTTTTTCTATCATTCAAAATCAGCAGCTCCTTCTGAAATGAAGAAAAAACTGACCTCTGTAACAATCAGATCTCATAATCCTGAATTTTTAAATTCTTCATGAAAAAGATTAATTCCTAAAGACCAACTGTTGCTTTTTTAAATATAATAACAGCAGTATGATCAGTACGTCTTGTAATCGGAAGGTTGCCGGTTCGAGCCCCGGCTCCGACAGTCTCGACCGTTGTGTCCTTGGGCAAGACACTTTACCCGTTGCCTACTGATGGTGGTCAGAGGGCCTGGTGCCGCCAGTGTCCGGAAGCCTCGCCTCTGTCAGTGCGCCCCAGGCCAGCTGTGGCTACAATGTAGCTTGCCATCACCAGTGTGTGAATGTGTGTGTGAATGGGTGGATGACTGAATGTAGTGTAAAGCGCTTTGGGGTCCTTAGGGACTAAGTAAAGCGCTATACAAATACAGGCCATTTACCATTTATGACTAGAAACACTAAAAACAAACTGACAGCCTAGATGCAGCAGCTTAGATGCTTTAATCATAAAATGCCTCTAAAAACATG
>VUQR01024863.1:0-34069 GCA_015108515.1 Hemichromis elongatus | reverse complement strand
AACATTTTGTGTTAATATACAGAAAATGTTCAGTGTTTTAATTTACTGTGGTCTCTTTGTGCAAAACAAAAGAAGCAAATAAAACAAACAAACAAAAAGGACAGGCTGCAGAACAGTTCTCATAACTCACCGCATCGCTATTGTCAAGCTTTGGACTGAGTCTCCAAAAGGCAGATTTTGTTCATTTTAAGTCATTCTCTAGTAGATTTATATGTGATTTATGGGACAATTTTTTTCCTTAGTTTACCTCAGCTTTTATGCAAACATGCACCACGCACTAGGGTACAGTTGCATTCCAAAATTATATATTTGTGCATAAATACGATCTTAGGAGTTCGTATTTATCTGGAAATAAACACGAGGATAGTGAATTCCTGATGGCGCTCTAATTTTTTTTAAACCTTTTTTTTTGCAATCCTGTTAAGTATTCTCAACATCTGACTGTTTGGAGTTTGTTTGTATATTTATTTATTTATTTATTTGGTCATAGGAGTTTGAAAATGTGCTTAATAATTATCGTGCAAAGTGAACAGACTGATCTTGCAGTTCTTAAATATCATGTGATGTCTTTGAGTTGTGTGGTTTGACATGTGTTGAGACCGCTTTGTCGAAGTAAGAGTTTCTTTGTGGTCACAAGTACGCAGTTACCATAACTGACGACGCGAAGTGAACATCCCCTTTTTGTGGTTTTTGAAAACTTTTCCTGGTAATTATTCTTTCTTGTGAACTTCTCTCACTGTGCAGGTCTGTGAGTGTTATATGAGGGTTTATGTCTCATACATGAGTGTGTCAGAAGGGCATGTCTGGTGTGGTAACACTGGTGACTCCCGATTAGTTTTACTGTTATTTACTCATTTTGCTCTCATTTTGCCTGAGATGAGCTTCTGGCGTCCGCCACTACAGAGATCAATACAGTGCAACAAAACAGCAAACTGCAGGTTCCAAATGACCTTTAAAAAACAACAAAACGAATCAACTTCTCAATGAAAATGAAAGAACTGTGCTTAAGTTGTTTTACACTCTGAAGACAAGGCATCATACCCACTGGAGCTTCAAAGGGGTTCCTCATTTCATCAATCATTCAAGTTTCTGAGTATATATGTTGAGCTATATGTGGTTTCAGCTTCCAGAGCAGAACGATTACTAGAGCTGTCTAAATAAATGTTTATATATTTTAGATGGAGCATTGTCAAGTCGACATTAACCAGTGGACACTACATGGTTTCTGGTAAGTTTGTGTGTGTGTGTGATGTGCGTGTGTAATACATTCCTAATTATAAGGATGTATTGCATGTTTTCCACCATACTGACTATATTAGGTAAAAAAAGAGTTTTTTTACTTGGTAAAAAAAAGGAAATCTTTCGCCAAACCGTTCATTACTCCTGTTTTTATTGATCGGCAGAAATATGTTTGTTTGTTTGTGTTTTGTTTATTTGTTTGCGTTAATATCCCTTTTTTATTTCTGTGAGTAAATGAAGTTTAAATCCTTTTTTTTCAGGCCAGATGACGGCACTTTCTGCAATTCTTCGTGGCATTTCAACTCTTCTGAAATCGAGGTAAAACACTGTTCAGTCTTTTTTAAAAAATATTTTTTAATCATGTGTGTGTGTGAGACTCACAGAAGATGATGTAACATAACCTAAATACCAGTTTGCAAAAATTAAAAAAGGCTGGAAAATGTTCATGAAATGAATAAATAAGTCTCCAAATAGCTGTTTTAAAGTGAGGCACCCAAAACTAAAAAATACAAATAAGGATAAAAACCATATGAAAAGGTGAATTTCTCCTGTTTTTATGCTTTAGACTTTTAAGTGATGAATAAAACAACGCATGCCTTCGCTTGTATGTTTTCAGGACCTGCTCCCAGACATGAAGACGAGTTGGCCTGACTTGCTTAAGCCCTCATCTAATGAATTCTGGTATGTCTGAGCTAAAGAGCACTTCTACTACCACTTTACTGTTAGTCAGGGATGGCAAATTCATTGTACATAGTGGGCAATACAATTTTTATACAAAATTTGTGTTAATATACAGAAAATGTTCAGTGTTTTAATTTACTGTGGTCTCTTTGTGCAAAACAAAAGAAGCAAATAAAACAAACAAACAAAAAAAATAACAGAAATTGTCATGCAACTGTTTATCTATTTCTTTGGCCTAAGAGGAGATCTTTTTCAGTAGGAAAAGATGTAAAATGCACAAAAACACAGTTAAAAGTCCAAATTTTTTACCTTTCTTCATACTTATAGCTATCCAGGTGGTACGATTGGAGTCTTTGCCCCTCAGGCTTTATGTTTGACCCCTCCTGCCTTACACAAATACTGATGCATGATCTGTTTGAAGAGTCCAGTGCATCTTTAAGAAAAGACGAATATTTCCAAATACATTTATTTGTGTGTTTTAGGAAATACGAGTGGAAGAAACACGGTACATGTGCAGCCAAAGCCATTTCTCTGAACAGCCAACATAAATACTTTAGCAAGGCACTGGATCTGTATCATAAACTGGATTTGGACAGGTACAGACCACTCACACATTTACATGTTTATACATATGAACACATACCTCATTCCCGCAGTCTAGTTCAGCGTACAGTTATTTTATGTCACACCAAAGCCTACAAATGGAAATGTGTGTTTTTGTTATTTTAGTGTCCTGAAGAAGTTTTCCATCACACCCTCTGCACAATATTATAATGTAAGTTGACTTGTATTTGTACAATCCCATCTTAAAATCTTGTTAGAAGTGCCTCACGAAGTTAAAGGTCATAACTATAGCTTCTCTTATTTTGCTCCATGTGTCTGTGTAGTTTTCATACATTGAAGGAGTACTAGAAGACTTCTACCAAGTCAAACTCAAGATCCAGTGTGGCCATTTAGCAAAGGTACAATCCAGGGTCACTCAAATCATTTCAAAATGAGTTTTAACACGTTAGCTAACAGTCTGTTGGATTATTAACCGGTATGTTTTTGATTGTTTGTTTTGACAGAATGAGAGTTTCCAGGTTTTGGGGCAGATTGAGTTGTGTTTCAACAGCAGTTTCACCCTGATGGACTGTGAGAAACAAGTTTCCACTGAATCTGTTCCTGATAGAGTTTTGGACTATCCCGTGAATGTTGACAAGGGATCAGGGTTATCTGTGTGTAACCCCGATGTGCCAGTTTACTATCCACCTCTTGAATGAAAAAAGTCAAAAAACAATACATTCACAAATTGAAATTGAACAACACACTATGATGATGGTTCCTTTTTTTTTCATATCTATTGAAATTCTGACTGTGACTTGAATAAAAACTACTTTTGATTAAAATGTTCTTTTTACGTCCTACAAACCAGGACGCACACTCAGGCACAATCCACTGTCACTTTGTGCTTTGCTGGAATTATATCCCCTTCTGACTCTTACAAGTAGATAAGTCTGCCAGTGCACAGCATGGGTTTCTCTGCAGCACAGCAGGCCGCATTATGGTAATTTCAAGTCAGGGCAGGCAGGCAGGCAATTTAATATGCTGCACATTTATATATCTTTGTAGTGTGTATTTTTTATTGTTGGTAGGCATATTTATTTCTACATTGCTACATGTGCCTATATACCACCTACTGGGTGTCCTCTCTCCGGTTTCGGCAGGGGTGTTTGCATTTCTTGTATAATTAATGCATTTTTGTTTTGATTTGTTTTTGTTTTCAGAATCATGATAACTAAGTTTATCTGGCAATTTAGTTTTATTTATATAGCACCAAATCACAGCAGCATTCACCTCAAGGTGCTTTGTCTTGTACGGTAAAAGCTACAGTGATACAGATGATACGGATGTTTTGAGGACCATCTTTGTACGCCCACAGTGCCACTTATGAACCACTTAATAACTGCCAAGTATGTGTGTTTGATGTTTCCTTTTTAGGTCTGTTTCCATAAATACAAGGTGATATGCAGTAAATGCTTCATTTATATGTATATTCATTTAGAGATGTGAGTCTCAGCACAGCAGATTACACAAGATGTCATACAAGTTCACAGCACATCAGTTTTGCTGACCTATGGCCGGAATAGGGTTCAGCAATTGTTTTGGAAAAGGTTATTTAACACCTCACCGATCTGCACATGGACTTGTTTCTGTTGATGCTGTTGGACTGTGGCTTTTTGTGCATGGATGAATCATTTTAAATCGAATGGATTTTATTGTATCTACAGTAGATCAATGCTGTAGTGTGGAATTACTAAACTAAACATGTGTATAATTTTTTTTTCTCACAATAAAACCTTCAATATCTATTCAGTGTTTGCTGTAATCCTTATCTAATATGTCATTTTGATATGATGTATTATTTGCTTTAAAAAAATTTACATGCCACAAAAACATGGGGTGGTTGAAACATGCATCCTGACATGTAGTGAAGTATAGTGTCATAGTAGTGTCCGTCTGTCTATATCGGTGTGTATTAATATTAATGTTGTGATCTACTTATAGATCCTTAATCCCACCCGGACAAAGACACCAGTCCATAATCCTGAATCTTCTCCCACAACACTGCACAGCAGCATGACGAAACACATCTGATTACATTTTCAATAACAGTAAAGTGACCTAAAAGTCTGTGCCAGTTACATCCAAATATGATCTAAATCCGGTGTGACATGAGAACGATGCCAAAAACACATTTTTAGTAATTTTCCAGGTTTAGAGATTACAATTTTAACATTTGAGGTGGAACTGTCCTGGATGAAGAAATTTGAATTTAATTTTTGAAAAAAAAAGAAGAAGAGGAGAAGAAATTAAGCCTAAGTCAGCCGTGGACACTTGACCTAGGTAGAACGCAGTCCTCATTTACCCCTTACCTCCCATTCAGTTTGGTCTGTATTTCCGTCTCCCTCCCCTTTACTCTCTCTCTCTGGTTATGTAACACTGCAGTTCTGCAAAGCTGCTGATGTGACAGATCCAAGTACCTACACACACACACACGCCCACACCCTCTGATCAACCAGATTGCTCTGTACTCTCTGTGATTGTTGTCCTTGTTGCTGTCATCATTATTGATCCCAACATCGATTGCTGCTGTCCTCAGGATTTTATCGAACACTGTAATGTGACTGGATCTTAGCCACTATATTTCTTTTCCCATCTACCGGTATGCAGCCTACACTGTAGCCTGTTTAATTTTGTCATTTGTTTAATTGCCTATGCGTGTGGAATTGGATGCCAAACAAAAAGAGAAGGGACAGGAGAGGGGGAGACAGAGAGGTAGCTGGGTTACAACCATGTGACCTCACCAGCTGTTGCTGTATGCTGTTGGGAGAAACGAAGAGGGAGGTGAGGGCCAGGAGCAGAGGCAAGAATAAGAGAGGGAGGGGTGGCACACAATGTGACTGGTGACAATCCCTTGGTCTGCAGAGAGAGAGGGGGAGGTAGGAAGCAGGGGATGAATAAACACATGCATGGGCAGAGATGTGAAGAGGGAGCTCACACACACACACACCTCCTGATTCAGCGGAACAGATTTATTCGTCACCTCTCCCTGCAGCCTCACGCAGAGAGCCTGATGCAAAACACAAGGCAACCCCAAACCCAGCAGCACAGCTTCCGTTCATCATCCCACTGTCTGCCTGCGTAGCTTTAAGCCTCTGTCACAACCTTGTCTGCGTGCTCGCCGGTGTCCACTGCAGCTGAGGGACACGGGACCGTCTGAGAAGCCACCGGAGGGACGAGCGGCGCATGCGAATGATGGGAAACATAAAGAGCGAGGACCGCATTGAGGATGGCTCAGTGATGAAGCTGCGAGACAAATAAACAAACCAATAAAAGATCTGTTTCTACCCTAAGACCCCCTGCAGGGGAAATGATTATCATTATGGGATAGATGCACACGGTGGGGGAGAGAGAGAAATCTGCTCGTTGTCATGGATACCAGCACGCGAAAATTCACGGTGAGGAGATGGTTTTCTATTTACCTGAAGAACAAGGCGGCAAGAAACAAAAACACCGCCGGGTTCTGCCAGGTGGAGGTGAGTAGCAGATCATTAGACACAAATGCAAATGTGCGTGGATCCGTGTGTTTGCTGTAAGGGGTGCTGTATCATAGTTGCACCATGTGCGTTTGTGGGAATGTAACAGCCCAGACACCAGCTCACATGTGCAGCAGACAGTGGACTGTGTGTGCGTGTGTGAACAGTGCGTGTGCACATGGGAATAATTGTGGAAAGAATGTGTGTTATTTGGTTTGTTTTGGAGTGTTTCAGAAGTCACTGCTGCGTCGTTTTGCAGCTGTTGCTGCTTTCCTTGGCCGTGGGGAAGCTAGAAAATAGAGGAAGACGAAGGGACCCACTGTGCTGTGACGGACACACATGCAGAGAGAAAGAAGTTGTATGGAAATATAGTCAGACAGAAACGCTAACGGGCAAACAAGCAGCAAGGCAGGCAGGTTGATAGATAAATGGATACAGACAGATTGATTCAGCGGTCAGCCTCAGCAGTGGAGGTTTATTTATAGCCCAAACAAAGCAGCAGGGCAGAGAGAGGCAGTGAGTCTTTTGTTGCATATCTACCTGAAGGTTTTGGATATTAATGGAGCAAAACCTCACCTTATCCCTCCTTTTTCTTTGTAAAGGAGTGCTGATGAATCATCTTTACAGGTTACCTGTTTTATTTTGGATAGCAAATGTCTGCCTGCTTGAGTTTGTTTACCTGTCAAGTTGCATATCCCTGGAATGGGATGCTCTGATGCTCCATCAGGAGTGGAAATTATTCCAGCGAACGTGTTTAAGGAATGAACCAGCAATTAAAGAAAAAAAGGGGACAATCTGCTCACTATGAGATGAAACTTTCCAACATGTTATAGTTGAAGCCAGGTCCTCAGTGACCTCTAAGTAACTGATGAAAAATGCCAATACAATAAGTTTTACTTTATATTTTTATGTGTGCAAATTAGACCATTAATTAATTCAATCAAAGTGCATCAACATGCAATAATACTATATAATACAAACTGCTATTTAAGTCCCTCATTTATAATTCAGTTTTAAACACTTATAAAATCTACAACATGGCCCTTAAATATAACTTCATTTGCACATTTGCAAAAACTTCATCTTTTCATCAAATCCTTGAATCTATTGTACGTTTGTTGTGGGTTATAGAGCTGGATTCTTGTTATTCACTTATGTCAGTAATTGTGTGGTTTTAGACTTCCACTGTCTACACTGGTATGGCATAGTTCATATTAGTCATTATTGTACTATCAAGAGGAGAACCTTTCCTATGTTGTTTTCTTGATGGCACATCAATCTGGAAAATCAGGCTGCAATTACCTCTGAATTCCTGATAGTTAGGGAAATAATTTGGAGAACCCAGCTGTTTTATCCTTGCTGTAATGACAATAACATTTGAAGGCTGTATTTATTATCATGACTTGCTTTGCTGGATGTTTCTGGTTTAAGGGGAACTGTAAGAGGGAGATGGCATCAAAAGACTTGCCGTCACTAGAGAAATGAGACCATTTGATTGTTTTCATCCTCATGTGATCTTTCATTCACTCTGGCTCCCAGATCGAGGGATGAATTTCTTTCTCGTATCAAAGTATTCCACGTTGATGGGTTAGTAGCTGAAATGCATACAAGGGCATGCAAATACCTCAGCCAAGTGCTTCTACTGGACAGACAGAATCTCAACATATACTACAAATGAAGGTTATCTAACAGTTTCATCAAACAAGTGGAGGCTAGAAGAAACGATTTATAGCCATTACCTATGTGTACCAAATCCTGGTAGCATTTTTTTTTTTTTTACAGAGTTAGAGTATAAGATAAGTCTCAGAGTATCTCATATTGTCACTATATCCAATCTAAGCCTTGCCTCTTGTTGGAAGTTGGTCATTCACTTTATTAGGCAGACCGAATAGGCTGAGAAAGCCAGTGACCTCAATCCCATATCTTGATAGCAATATAATGGCTTGTAGATGACTATCTATCTTTAGGTATGGATTTAATGAGTATTATTATTAAATTGATGACCTTTTTAAATGCACATTGAGGTTATAGGGGACACACTTTAATCATTGCTCATATGTCGTAAAGTGTAATTTATTATCTCGTTCAAATCTCACCTTAACCCTAATCCAGCACTAATGACTTCTACCGTTTCTTTCACCAGGATGACAGTGTACTTAAGGAGTTTGACATCAGCCACCATGTTAAGGAGGGCTGTGAGAAAGCACACCCTTCACAGTTCCAGCTGCTTAAAGTGCTGGGACAGGGATCCTATGGAAAGGTACAATCTGCAACCATTTACTTACTGCAGCTTTAAAGCTTTAATCTGATAAAAGGGATGGGACGCTGACCTTATAAAAAAATATCAGTGTTGATAATACCGGATAATAAAAATATATAACCTTAAAAGGTCTAGAAGGTCACCTCTGAGGCTACATGTGTATGGTATGATGATCATGGGGATATTTTTATTCCTCCCAGTTTTATTAGATTATGTGGACTTCTCACTTGATGGCCAAAAGTAAGTGCACATTCGTGTGACTGTTGAACACTCCATCCAGAAACCATCAGCATTAATATGCTGCTCTAATTGCCTCCAGTCCTGTGGGAAGTATTTCCAAGATAGCCTGAAACCACACTGCAGGAATTTGCTCCTGCTCAGACACCAGAACGTTAAGGTCAGACAGTGATGTGATGCAATATGGTCGGCCTCGCAGTCGGTGCTGCAAGTCCTCCCAAAGGTGTTGGATTCAGTTGAAGTGAGAGGTCTGGGCAGACGGGTCAAGGCTTTTCACACACTCAAGAAACTGTGGGGTTTTTTCGTACTTGCTTTATGCCATTAAAAAGAGGAGAGCATTTCCTAAAAAGAAGTGCACTCCACTTAGAACCAAAGTCCTGGTTAACTTTAAAAAACTAGATTCAAATGAAAAGTACACAAAGTACACGAGCCAGGAGATGTCCACTTATCTTTTGGCACAGTAAATATATGCATGTCTGATTTCAGTGCCGCAACTGATTGTGCTTTACCGGCCAATCATCTGCTAATGATAAGCCATCCACTTCTAATTATCTGTAGATTCGCTGCCTTGACAACAGTTTCACAGATCACCAAGTTTATTTAAATTAGTAAAGGCTCACTGATTTGTTAGTGTTACTGTAGATTAGGGGTCGGAACGGGCCTTACACAAAACCTCGGCAGATGTTGGCATGTGGCTGCCGTTTCCAAGGCTGCAGGCGTGGACAAAAGGTCACGTCACAGTGTGGCTCGGATAGCATGTTTACATAGCTTGTTATGTCTGCTAAATTATCGCAGACCTCATTTAAATCATAGCTGTCATTTCTGTTGCAGCGAAACCGCATTCATGTGGCTCTTTTATGTAACGTGATGGCAACTTGCTCCGGCTTAGTAACCTATAAATTACGGGTGAATATAGCATTTTTAAATAAAATAAAGAGCTTGGAAATATAAATGACAAGTTTGGTATTTTTTTTTCTTTTGCTTCAGAAAAGTCACTACAAAACATCTTTTTTAAACAGTTGCACAAAATGTGACGTTTATAATGATTATCACTGCAGGTGTTTCTGGTTAGGAAAATAAGAGGAATGGACAGAGGACAGCTATATGCCATGAAGGTCCTGAAGAAAGCAACGCTAAAAGGTGATTTAATGCAAATACACTTGGCATATTGTCCCATTGGCATGATTTCAAATAGTAATAATAATTAAAAAATAGTGTTTCTTTCAAACAAATCCGTTTTGTATCATGTTCTTGTTATGGGGCTATATTTAAAGAAAGAAACAAAACAAGCACAGCTCCACAGAGGATCGGATCTGAGTCATGGTCATTTGTTAAAATTATTAGAGGAGCAATAGATATATCATTGCCCAAGTTCTCACAGTGCCCTACATTCCAGGGGATTTTGGGTAAAAGAGGTTAGTTTGTACTTTTGATTCAGATAAACTGTTTTGCGTCAGCCGAGATTATTGTAAACAGGGGTGTACTGTAAAAGCAGGTTCAGATGTCATTTGGTGATTTAGTGACTTTGTACAAGCCTTAATCCTCTTAACCTGCACCCCTGGAATCTAAAGAGTTACACTGTCATCTTGTCAAGCAGACAGATGATGACACTGTTATTGTGGTTTTTATTGCACTATAAACCAGCTACACTGCGGTATGGATTTAATTTACCTTAATTTCAAGGAAATGCATTTTTATCCTACATTACCTACTCATGTTATTAGACTTGTGACATTTTACAGAATGAACTGGCTGAAACCTCATTAAAAAAAGACTGCCTTCTATCTCCTACTCAGTTCGGGATCGTGTGCGATCGAAGATGGAAAGAGATATACTGGCAGAAGTGAACCACCCATTTATAGTTAAACTTCACTATGGTGAGTATGAATTACTTCTGCTTTTTCAGCATGTATGTGTTTGAATCTTTTGTCATTGAACACGCAGAATGATATTGTGGGTACTCCACAATACATATACTATTAGCAGTAAATGTTTGGCCATTAAACATGCCCAAAGTAATCAGGTCAGCAGCATATGTACAAGTAATAAGGCAAAAACTCAGATTGCTCTAAATGCTCTATTTCAGAGGGTTTTTTTTCTTTCTTTTCTTGGTTGTGTGCTGTTTTCCAAATTACATCCACTTAAAGGGAAAATTGACTTTTAAGTACGGGAAAGAAATCTGAAATGGCTTATTTCAGAGAGCAGATGAACTGAGGGTTAGTAATAAAGCCCAGTACAGGGCAAATAAGGATACTGTTGAACTATGATTCATGCAAAGCTACTTTAAGGAATGTTATGGAACCAGAAATGAGCATAGAACGTATCCTTTTGGGTAAGTCATTATTTTTTCAAGTTGGTCTATTTCCCTCGTCAATGTAGTTCTGAATCAGCAGCTAGTGTCTCTTTAAATGGGGCTGTGTGCTGTTGGGGGACTTCAGTAGACGAGTTGCCTAATTAGTCATTTTGATCTGTTACACAAAGAACAGGTGACATTTCACAAATTATATATTTCATCACATATATGTTAAAAAATTGTTAAAGGTCGTTGTAGTCTGCTGTGATTTTTATCTATACACAACTGCAGATAAATGTGCAGACTGTGCACAAAATAATAGAATACTTTATAGTCCCCAATACAGCAATTGAAGCCTCAAGACGTGTTTAACTTTCTGTTTGTGTACTTATGTATTTGTGTAGCTTTCCAGACAGAAGGGAAGCTCTACCTGATCCTGGATTTCCTCAGAGGAGGAGACCTTTTTACTCGTCTGTCCAAGGAGGTAGGCTTCATGGTTCAAATCATAATCCACTGTTTGTGATGGAAAGGTGTTAGCATAACTCCCATCGTTCGCCTGCGAAACAGATCAATGACAGCTCAGTTTCTCTTTTCCTTACTTTTCTTTTTTGCACATTATATTTAATACATTTGTTCATTTGTACTAGGTCATGTTCACAGAAGAGGATGTGAAGTTTTACCTTGCAGAGCTGGCTTTGGCCTTGGACCATTTACACAGTCTGGGGATCATCTACAGGGATCTCAAGCCTGAAAAGTACTAGTTCATAAACATCCCTTTTGGTATTTCTGTGCATTTTACAAAAAAATATTTTGATGTTAATTTCAAAGTTCTCTTCCTCCCTATTAAGCATTCTTCTGGATGAAGAAGGACATATTAAAATTACAGGTCAGTACACCTGACTGAAAACAATCTGTAATTCTCTGCTTTTCTGCCTCTATTTGTCTTCTGACTGCGAGCTTCTTTTGTGTCTGTCTCACTATCCAGACTTTGGCTTGAGTAAGGAAGCTATCGACCATGATAAAAGGGCTTATTCCTTCTGTGGAACAATAGAGTACATGGCTCCAGAGGTTGTCAACAGGAGAGGTCATACACAAAGTGCTGACTGGTGGTCATTTGGCGTACTTATGGTAAGTCTTTTACTTTGATAGTCTCTCTACACTTCTGACATGCATGGGTAATTTTCCCTCTGAGCATGTAGTCACTCTGCTGGCTTGTATTTTTCATCTAATAAGGAATTAACTGCATTTTCCGTTCTTAGATAGTATGCCAGTGCTCTGATTTCTTTGTCTGGCTTTCCTCTGGCAGTAAAACAACTTTAATTACTGTATCTGGCAGATTAGGTCCCATTATTTTCCAGCAAACGTGTATCTGCTGGAGGCTGCTTGTTTTAGTAGCCTGGCTTACTTTACCAATACTGAGAGGTTAAACATTAACTGACAGCTGGCAGCTACATTAGGTCACTGGCGGAAGATGCCACCCTGTCTGCCCTTGTTTGGTGTTACGAATATACTGATATTAAAATAAACAATTAAATAGCTAAAGATTTCCCAATGGGCTGTAGAGATTTTAAAAAGTAAAAGAGATTACTGAAAAAAAGATAAATGCTTCCCATTGTAATCTAATCTTTGACTGTGGGCGAATGCCATTGGGTGAGGGAAAGTTTTTTCTCAGAGTGCACAGTAGGTTAGTGACAGGTTGCTAAGGTTTGTTACAGTGTTAACCAGTGAATATCTTTATTTTATGCCTCTAATATTCAGCCTTTTCCTTTTCCTGTTTCTGATTTGGCCTGTTTGCAGTGGAAGTCAAATGACTAATAAAATTTAAAGCAAGCACGCTAATGAGATAATCCACCTCCACTGCTTCCATTATTGAGCTGACGTGTTTTGACAGTTGTTCTGTTGTGTTTTCCAGTTTGAAATGTTGACGGGATCATTACCTTTTCAAGGAAAAGATCGGAAAGAAACAATGGCGCTTATTCTAAAGTAAGACCAATTAATGTTGTTTTTTTATTGAAGCTTCACATCATCTACTTTATAACAATAACAGTTCTTATATGTTTCCCATTTTCCAACTGCGTTTCAATTATCTATATTATATCTTTGATTTCTGAGGGTTGGTTTATAGGATAAGCTGCTTATATAAATCTGCAATTATTAATTTCCAGAGATCCACTATGCCTGAAGGAACATAAAAATAAACTGTCAGCAGACATAAACATGCATAAACCTGTTTCTTTGACTTGTGTGTTCAGGGCTAAGCTGGGAATGCCACAGTTCCTCAGTCCTGAAGTGCAGAGTTTATTAAGAGCGCTCTTCAAGAGAAATCCTGCTAATCGACTCGGTACGTGTAAAAACCCTGAACAATGACAATTAAATGTGTTTTTAGAATAAACTTAGATCATCAACAATTTGTGTCCATTTGGTTAATTTTTGAAGTCACTTCTTACTTTCTAGGACTGGCTGCAAAGCAGCTACAGAATACACACTCTCTAGCCTCTTATGATATTTACTCCTAATCAGCATCTCATTTAAGCAAATATTTCAGCAATTCAGCAACAAATTGCTGTCACATGTGGCAGCGAGTGGCAGCTCTCTGGGCAAAAATGCCCTGTTGATGTCGAAGAGCACAAATGAATATACAGTAAATTGAACCTTGAAGCACACAGGTTAAGCAGCAGAAGACCACACCTCATGCTGCTTCTGTCAGCTGCAACAGAAAACTGAGGATACACTTCACACAGGCTCATCTAAACTAGACAACAGAAGACTGGGGGAAAAAAAGTTGTCAGGTCTCATGAGTGTCAATTCCTGCTGCAGCATTTAGATGATAGGGTCAGAATTTTGTATACACATGAAAGCATGGATCCATCCTGCGTATGATGGTGAAATAGTGTGGGGCATATTTTCTTGACACATTTTGATCCCTTAGTATCAACATATCTCATTTACCTGAATATTGGTAATGACCATAAACATCCCTTTATGCCTTTACATTGTACCCATCTTGGCTGCTTCGGGCAGGATAATGTGACATGTTGCAAAGCTCAGATAATCAAAAATGGTTTCTTGAACATGATAATGAGTTCACTGTACTCAAATGGCCTCTATAATCACCAGATTTCAATCCAATAGAGCTCTTTTGGGATGTGGTGGAACGGGAGATTTAGAGCAATTGTGTGATCCTATCGAAATCTCAGAGGAATGTTTCCATCACCTTGTTGAGTCTGTACTATGAAGCATTAAGAAAATTCTCAAATTCTAACAAGGTGTACCTAAAAATCTGTCCAGTGATTAAATTAGCTTAAGTAAAAGTCAGACTTTATTTAATTGGTAAAAAAGCAAACAAAAAAAACCCTACAAATGATGGTCCACCTTCAGTGTCCCAGTTATGTTCAGCAATATCATTCATATTACAAATCTGCCACATATAGCATTAGAAATTACACTTTGTCCATTCAAGGTTTACCAAAAATGTACTTACTAAATTCATGATCATTTTAACAGTTATTTAAATGCAAGAGTGCCTCAAGAGCCTTAAAAAATCCCTAAAGGCAGTCATCACCCTAGAAACAGCTGTTTGACCTGTTGCCCTCTGGTAGATGTTAGGTCCACCAAAATAAAGGACAAGTAGATTAAAGAACAGTTTTTTTTAAATGCACCATGCCATGGCATTCATTTATTTTTACTTTTTGCTTCTTCATATTCATATTTATTTATTATCTTCGACTGAAAGGGTTTGTTTTACTGTGTGAGTGATTGTGTTGTATTGTGGGAATGGATTTTATTTTCGAGGCAACTGCAGATGTAGCACTTCAGTTTTACTGCATCTTATAATGCAATGACAATGAAAGGCGTTGATTCTGATTCTGTTAATCTGTGTTACTGATAGGCGCAGGACCAGATGGAGTAGAAGAAATAAAAAGGCACCGCTTCTTTGCATCAATAGACTGGAATGTAAGTACAATTTATTAAGATTATTCTGCAATATACATATTTGGGTACTATAAACTTGCATTATACCATTATTGTCTTCTCACCATTGTCTCTTCCACATTTACGAATGTCTGCAACAACTACTGCTGTTGTAGTTTTAAGATGCAGTAATGAGATTATAGACCTGAGTTAAACTTAAAATCAGCATCACATGGATTACATTTGCTTGGTATGCCTTGTGATCAAGGCAACTGCTCCTTCACTTCCTCTAGAGTCGTCCACAGTCGTGGCACTTTTAACGTGTTCATGTGATGTTGGTTAGCAGCAAAACCCTAACTTCCTTTTCTGTCCATCTTGCCTAACTTTTTTTTTTTGCAACTAATCTTCTTATCTGTAATAGACTTTGTCTCAGAAAGTTGGCTCATGTGCAAATGTTTTCACTAAAGACATTATCTTAACTATCTTTATCCAACCTTGAGACCTCAGCTCCTTTGGCTGTACAGTGTCATGAAAAACTATTTGCCCCCTTTGGCGTTCTTCAAAATGCAAGCTGTGCTTAATGCATGTTAAAAAAAGAAAGCCCTCCTTTGTCAACGGAAGCAGAAAAAATATTCATGTCATTTTTATAAATTTGAAGATTGCGTTTTCATGAGACTGAGTGGTCTATTTCATTTACATTTCATTTATCCAAAGTCACTTTAAAAAAGTGACACATGTTCGTGTTGGTTACAAACCACTAAGCCTGCTGACTGCCATAAAAAGGGATTTTTGGGTTTTTTTTCTCCTTTAAATCAGTTTGAAAAGCAAAAATCTCACCAAAGCAATCATAGACTCATTTGTTTTATTGATTGTAATCACCCTCCATATAAATATCTGCTCTGATCTCTTAAAGCACACTTCCTTTTTAATCACAGATGTTTGGAAGGCTTGGGACTCTCGTTTATCTGCTTTTGTGAATTGTGTCGCTCTTATTTCTATCAGAATCCACTATCATCGGCTTTACATGCTCGCTAATCTCTGCCCTCACCGCAGGCTCCCATTGCAGCTCTCCTCACTACATTACTACCTGCTCACTTCCAAACAACATGCTCCCATTTACACATGGTGTTGATGTGACAACTGTCAGTAAGAGGCTTATGCTCTATTCTGCACTATGCTAATTAAATCACTGTACTCTATTAGGCAGAATGATTCCACCATCATTTATCAGAACCTTTTCTGACTTTGTGGTCTAAGCTTTTCTTTAACATCTTGATTTTTGAAATGGTAAACACTTGTAGCCTTACTTTCTCGACACTATAGAATGCAAACCAAATACTCAAATGCATCAAACTTCCCAATTTCTAATAGTCTGTGTTAGTTACTTTCCATGTTTGCTAGTAACAGGAACCCTGGAAGACTGTTTCCTCTAATAAGCACTGCAGTGGTGACATCTGCAGGCAACACTTGATATTACAGCATGTGCATTTCTGCTGTTGTATGATAGGTATACAACGGGCCAACAGTCTTTACTTCATATTATTTATAAGAAAAAATGTTTTCCATTATTGGATATTCACATTTATTCAGAAGTACTGAGATGTGCTTCAAGATGGGGGCCAAGTTGCAGGACTTGTTTCTAGAAGGACTTTGTTGTATTTTGTCACATTCTAGTTTGCTCAACATTTCTTTCTTTTTCTTTTTTTACATCAGTTAATGAGTAATTGAATACGATAGTCAGTGAAAAACAAAATATTGTGTATGATGGCGCAGTGGTTAGCTCTGTTGCCTGAGTTCGGCTCCACCATCTGGCCAGAGCTTCTCAGTGTGGACTTTGCATGTTCTCCTTGTGTTTCCGTGGGTTCTCTCTGGCTTTCTCCCACACTCCAAAGACATGCAATTATTGGGGTGATTGATGATTTGAAATTGCCAATGTGAGTGTGATGACCTGTCCAGGGTGTACCCCACCTCTTGCCCTATGACTGCTGCGATTGGCTCCAGCGTGTGCAAACTCAGCAAACTCGTGGGCCATTTTTATCAGATCTGACTAAAATAATAATCTTTTTTTCCCAAACCCTTTGCATGATGTTTTCTTGTGACTTTTATATCACCTTTACAGATCACGCGTCATTTGTGTTGAATTCAGCTGCCGATGTAACAGTATTCCTATTTCTCATTTTTGTTGTCCTCGTTCATAGAAGCTGTACAAGAAGGAAGTGAGGCCTCCCTTCAAACCAACCGTTGGAAGACCTGAAGACACGTTTCATTTTGACCCTGAGTTCACCTCCAGAACACCTACTGGTAACTAAAGCATGTGGATGCACATGCAAATACAGAAGTCATATATAGGTTATAGGTGATTGGGTTCAATGAGGAACAAAAAAAAAATTACCATATTGGTCAGTTGTATTTACTAAACTTCAATATTTCTAAAACACTGTCAAGCACTCTGCAGACGTTTGGTTCAATGTGTCTTGGGATATCCAGATTCTCCAGGCATCCCTCCCAGCGCGAACACACACCAGTTGTTTCGTGGTTTTAGCTTCGTTGCAACTAACCAAAATCAGGAGTCCAGTGTTGCCACAGTAGCGCCTACTCCTCAAGAGCTGAACATCAACCCCATCGCACAGGTATAACTCTACATCTAATTAAATCACAGACTAGCACACAGTTTGATTTATATATTTAGGTTTCTGACCTTTCCAAACATTACCCCAAATAAATTCCCTGTCAGCAACTACATAAGTCATGTAACACAGGATGTGCATGAAGAGTGTTGTAGTGTTAGTGCACCTAATTATGTGTTTTTTTCCACAGCATCTCTGTGGTGATCTGGCCTTCAGTGATGTTTATGATCTGAAAGAAGAAATCGGACACACGGGAACTTCTGTTTGCAAAAGATGTCTGCACAGAATTACTTCAGTGGAGTATTGTGTGAAGGTAAGGGACACTTAACCTGAAGTGCAATTTATTTAAATAGTAATAGCAGTAATATTCTGTGCTATGATGGTGTTGAATGTAAACAGGGCTACTTGTTAGCTTGTGAAATGATTATTTGGGACTGCTTAAAAATTAAATTGAAAATGTAGTGAACAAAACTTGAATTTTCCCTGAGCTATAACCCAGACTTAGTCATTGTGAGAAGTTCAGCATGTGAATATTTAATAAAACCACAACAAATGTTCAGATATGTTTACAAATCATTGGTGATCCATTAACTTCATGCTACTATTCTGTGCACATTTATGTCAGATTATTGACAGGGCAAGGAGAGATCCATCAGAAGAGATTGAGATTCTGTTAAGATATGGACAGCATCCAAATATTATTACCCTGAAAGATGTAAGTACAACACAGTGATTTTTAATTTGCATCTAATTTTTCCTAAGCTTTTTTTCTTCGTTTAAAGTTGTTTGTTTGTATCTTCCTTCTGCATTGGCCTTTACCTTATAGGTGTTTGACGATGGCCAGTGTGTGTATCTTGTTCAAGAATTACTGAGAGGGGACGAGTTGCTCGACAAAGCTCTGATGCACACAAATTTTACTGAGAGAGATGCATCAGACATCATCTGCACCCTGACCAAAACTGTGGAATATTTACACTCACAGGGGGTAAGCATGGATGAAAGGAGGCCTTAAAAAATCATCTTTGAATTCAGGTAACAAAGCTCCATAACTTCAGAGCTCCAGACCTCCTTTAGCTTTAACATCAGCACAAAAACTGTGTTCTGGGAGCTTCATGGCATTAGTTGGAAATGCAACTCCTGTAGTTGTAATGTGCAAATGCCCCAATACGTCTGTCCACGTAGTATATATGTATTTACATTGTTAAGGTTTAATGGTGACTTTATCTTTATTATTTTTTCCAGGTTGTGCATCGAGACTTGAAACCCAGCAACATCCGCTATGCAGATGACAGTGGGCTCCCAGAATGCATCAGGATATGCGACTTTGGTTTTGCCAAACAGCTCCGAGCTGAAAATGGTTTGCTGATGACTCCCTGTTACACAGCCACGTTCATGGCTCCTGAGGTACATCAGCAGTCATTACAAGAAGCCTCTCAGGAACACTTATACAAATTATTTAACAGATATCTGTGAGTACAACAAGTGTTTTGTTTTTGTATATGTTCAGATTTTGAGGAAACAGGGTTATGATGCAGCCTGTGACATCTGGAGCCTGGGGATCCTGCTCTACACTATGATAGCTGGGTGAGTTTATAAGGTCTTAATACAACTTATACTGACAGATTGTGATACAGTTCAGCGTTCTGGTGTAAATGTGTAAACTGTATGTAATGTAAAGACTCTAACCCCCACCCCCGGTGAAATAACAGTGAGACAATAATAGAAAATGTCTTGAATCAGAGGTCATAGTTTTCTGGAGTCATGCATTTTTTATTAGATTGAATTGCTTTCTGTAAGTGGGCATTGTTGTTGGTCAGTTTCAGCCCTTTTGCCAGCAGTCCCGAGGACACAGCGGAGGAGATTCTGGCTCAGATCGGCTGTGGGAAATTCATTATCACAGGAGGAAACTGGGATCTGGTGTCAGAAGCAGCCAAGGTTCAAACATCTTAATGCTTTTTGATTTGCATAAAATGGAAATGTTTGCCTCTAACATCGCAGTATGAGTGCAGAACAAATATATTAACTGTTTATATCCCCATTTGTTTAACAGGATATCGTGGTTAAGATGCTCCATGTGGACCCTCACCAGCGTCTGACTGCCCCACAGGTACCATTAGTACATAACAGAAACTGGCTAATATGAAATATTGTACTATTAGTATAGTGTAGGTCCCACCTTGACGTTTTTTTCCCCCCATTATGATTCATCGTGATATAACAAATGTGCTACAGGTACAAATTTTATTAATTTAGACAGAGCAATAGATAACAAAAATGTATACAAACTGAAATTTTACATTATATAATTTCATTTAGCCATATGTACATCTGTGGTGTTACCACTTTATATAGATTATATACATTCAGAGCTGGTATCAGTTTCACTGTGATGCTTTTCAGGTTCTTCGTCACCCCTGGATTGTTGAGAGAGACCAGCTCTCTGACAAAGGTCTCACCAGACAAGATCCACTCATTGTCAAGGTCAGACCCTTTGTAATTGTATGTAATTACAAATACAGATTACTATAAAGATAAGCCTATTATCCCCCGTATGCTGCTAATATATATATAGGAAAATCACTTATATACCTATTGCTCAATCTAAAATTTTCTAAGGAGACCACCAAAGAAAAGTGCATGTTTTTAATTTTTTGGATGGGTATTGTACCTGAAACAATCAAAAGTATTTGGCTAGAGAAATGCAGCTTATAAATCTGTCTGTTTTTACCGGCAGTGGAGCTGGTTTACTGGTATGTCCATATTTTCAGTGTTCTCCTATTAAACTGAATAATTTCACAAATATAAGTTGGCTTAAAAGTGGCATGCATAGCTATGTAACTACTGTTTCAAAGTAGTCCTCAAGGTCCGATTAGTTGATAAGAAAAATAAGTACACAATTTTAGTAAGTACAATTCTATAATTTCATACATGCCACAAAAACCTGTTATTGTTAAATTGAAAATGTTTAGGTCAAGTACTAAATATTTATGAATAGCCCCCTGCAGAGTAGCCACATGTGGTAAATGATTTATTAGTAATGCCAATAGGTTAACCTTATAAATTAAGTATAAATTTTGATTCTAATTTAATATAGGCTTTTAAGTCAAGTAAGAGAAGATGTACTTTATCTACGACAAAGTTTGGGAATTCTTTTGTTACAATAGGTAGAGAATTATTACTAATATTTTATTTTTATATATATACTGACGCAATATAATGCATTATACTTTTATTCCACTAGGGGGCTCTATCTGCCACCTATTCTGCTCTGAGGCGCTGTGCTCCTGCCCCTGTCCTGGAGCCTGTTCAGTCTTCTGGCCTTGCTCAGCGGAGAGGGATGAAGAAACTCGGGAGTCCAAAAGTCACTTCAGATCCTAAGGAAAAGGAATAGCCTCAACCATCTGAATGCAGCACAAATCTAACCTTAACTTTTAATCACAGACCCACATTCTAAAAAGCACAAATCGCATCTAATAAACTACAACATGACAATAAAGAGGCCCTCTTGTATTGGCACCAAGATTAGCATCAAGTCACTCAGTGAATCATTTCAATTTTAACAACGCCGATGCTCTGATATAAAATTTATCATGTGCACCTTCATTGGAAACTGTGAAACAAGTTGGCTTAAAATATATTATTCTTAATTTGGAACAGAGAACTTTCAATTCAAACATACAGAAATTTTGTTAAATCAATTGCTTCTAACTTACCCATTCTTTGGAAGCTGCCCTTGATTTCAGTTGGTTACAATCCTTGGTCGTTTAAGTGGCAAAGCTGACTTACAATATACACAGACAAACTGTTATCTGCCTTGAATTACTGTATATTTGTAGGAACTGCTGCAGTTCAAAGTAAGAAAAACTAGACTGAAAAAAGGAGTATTCAGTGCCACAAACATGAAAGTAGCATTTTGGTTTATATATTTTTGTACGTCAACAAAAGCATCGCATTTCTTGTTCCAAAGTCATAACTTACACTCAGCATCTCTCTCAGATTAGCATATTTCACTCCAATGTAAAGAATTCCACAGACTCACACTTGTTAAAAATGTAAATATCCTACCAAAGGCAATTATTTATTTACATTAAGAACCACTGGATGTTGCACTCGAGCACCAGCAGAACAAAACAACCTAGCGTAAATATATATATTGTACAGCTGAGGTATAGTACAATTTAAAAACAGGCCAGTGCTACTGGCACCCTTCTGTACCAGACTTTTTTTTTTTTTGCCAGATTCAGCTGCTTCCATTCTGTGTTGTTCATGTCTGAGGTGGAGCAACACTTGTTGGGAGACTTTTTTCCTCAGCAAGTGGTCATCAATTTGAGTAACATCATTTCCTCTTTACCCATGTCTCTTCTGTTCTGCTCCTGTGGAATATACAGCTACTGAGAGACTGAACCGCAATGCTCACATTTCAAAACCCACAGGGAGAATGTGACTATTTACAGAACCTATAGCAATGCCATTTAGTCTTATTGATAAAAAAAAATGTGGTCAGCATTTTTCTTGCATAATTGTCTTCCACAGCCTTTGATTCACTCAGTAGTCTTTTTTAAAAAAAAAGAGAGATAATTTGATTATTCTCTCCTACATGGCGCACTCTGCAGTCTATACATTTTAGACAACGTCCAGCATAATTCATCAATTTGCATGTGCTCAAATGTGTTTACCAGTAGGCTTATATTTGCCATTAGTGTCTGAAAGCCAAAACGTTGGAGAATCACTGTGTCAGATTTTTGTATATACTGTCTAATGCTGCTGCCCTGATTCTATCTAATGAGATGTTCACTCATAAAGACGAGGTATGACAGAACAGGGTTTTTTGCAGATACTAGTAGCACTTTGTGTTGTACAGTTAATCCGTAGCAAGGTAGATTATAATGCTCCACAAGTTAAACACATATTTGCTGATCAGAGGAAAAACGTATTGCGATGTGCAAGAAATAAGCACTGCAGTAGAGACGATACATTCTGGACACAGTTTTGTTTGCCTATTCAAAAACTGTGTGTTTTGTTGCACTGCACAACTGCGAAAGGTGTGGCTGGGGAACTGATGAAACTATGAGTATGCATTATGAGTATGTGTGTTATACAACCGTAAAAGTAATGTTGTATATATTGTTTATTAATTTAGACTGTACATACTGTTGTGCAAAACCAACAGTACGTTGTATCAACAGGCTTGGTTGTACAACTGTCAGCAACCAGGAAGACCGATATATTGTTTAGCAAATATATTGGGACTGTACATATTATATTGTGTTGTGCATCCATTGCTGTGTACATACTGTCTATACCCAGCCAATTGTTGAAGATATTGGCCAGAATGCCAAAGTTTTACAAATAAAGGAAATAAACGGAAAAATGACACTGAAGTGAATGAGGAGCTGCTTTGATTTGTTATTTTGACTTGCGACAGAAGTGTTGCTGATAACATGATCGATGATTGATTGCATGCAGGTGAATGCTTGGAGAAATCAAACAGTCAGCCACCGTTTGACAAGGATTTAACTTCGGAAAAATTAATCTATATTTCTATAACATTAAAGTTCTTTCTGGTCTTTCCTATTGTGATACCATGAAAACAATTGTAAAACAGGTGTACACCTCAACATTGCATATCATCTGGTCTGGTCCAGTGTGCTGTAAGGTCAGTGTAGTTTTATATTTAAGAAGGGTCACACTAAAAGAAACTATTTTTTCCAGTCATAACTATTTTCCTAATACCTACAAATACTGAGAAAAATGTTTGGCACCAACTTACCTGTGAAGGGTAGAGAAAATCTCTTACTACCTGCCTTTGTTAGAAGTGAAATCTACCAAACCCAACATTTTAAACCATGGTGCAGCAGCAGCAGGCCAGAGTTAAAGCCACTAGATGGCAACCAATCACAGACCATCCTTTTGCTCTCTTTCCACTGCTTACTTGAAGTTGTCCCTTTAGAGCCATAATCCCTGAAAAAGAAGAAGGAAAACTCTTTAATTTATATCAACCACCAGGCACACCATAAAAGCTTTTAGCAGGCACTGAGCTGATGTGTCAGGTGGGTGTGGCGGGCTCATCAGCCCTGACATTTAAGTGCAGTAGTGCTCGGAGCAAAAGGGATTGTAGGATATGAGTAGATACAGATGACAAGCCCCCCTGCGAAGATGATTGCAGTGGAGTGACAAGAGGAGACCAAACAACAGACATAGCAAGGAGAAGGTGTCGGGAGGGGAGAGATGAAAGGCAAAAGAAAGAACAAGAGCTTTGAGAAACAATAACTCAACCCGGCAATTACAGCTGTGTCAGATTTTATGTTATCTTTTCATAAGGGGAGAACTTCAAAAGTGAACATAATAGTATATCGCCATTTTGAACTTATTGAAGCCTTTCTGGCTTTACCTTACGACTATGGAAAAATACAAATCTGTAGATATTTAAGTAAACCACAAGTTGGGAAGCTGGTTAGTACCGGATCACTGTAATATGCAAGTATCAAAATGCCTATCTAAGCAACTTTCTGATTTCGTACCAACATTGGTGTTGTTCGAAGAGACTTGACATTTCTCTGCAAAGATAAAGTTAAGACATTAATATTTACAGTGTGTTGGACGTCTCATCACAACATTATTTAAAAAAAAAAATGCAATTTCATATCATCATAAAGATGAGGAAGACCATGATGGAGCAAAGACAAAACAACAGCAAAAAAACCCAACAAAACAAAACAAGAAACACTGTGTTACTTTATGCAATCCCTGGGAAGTGAAGGGTTTCACTTAGGAAATATCCTGACATTATGTCTGTTAATGACAAACCAGTCAAGCTGTGGTCCTGGATCCACATCCACATTCTATGGGAGATGTAGCCCACTAGCAGATTGCATCAGCCCTCCAGAAGCTGAGCTACAGTATCGCTCTCAGGCCAAACCTGAGGTACTGACTTTCAGCATCGCCCAAGACATTGTAGCTTTCAGCCTGGATGGACGAGTTGACAGGCCTCAGAACTGTTTGTCATGGTACATGTACTTTTTTAAGTGTTTAATTCATGCAGCGAGAGATAACCTGCTTTTTGTCAGAATAAAATAATTGTTGATATTAAATGCGCTTTCTGAGACTTCTTTTCACCTGCATGTAGAGATGTCTGAAATATAGCCACTGGCTACTGAAGTAAAACATTTTGGTGGTTTCACAGCAAACTGTCGTCTGTACTTTTGGGACGTGATTGATGACATATGCTCAAGCCAAGCCAAGAAGTGGGGGCCTTTTCCATTTCCTTGCCCTTAAAAAGAACAGGAGCTCCTCCTGCTGGGGATGAAAGGAAAGGGACTTCCTTTTGTTATTGGTTGGACACCCCACAACTGGCAAACTGCCTGGCTGCAGAATACTTAAAGTGTCTTCAAAGTGACTGATGATGCTGAAGGGTTGCTTGGTAGCACTGCCATTTGTCCTAGCATCTCTCCTCTTTGAACTACCAAGGATTGGGACTGACGCTGCATTCCATCCACCTAAGTGAGATATTGGAGTTGCGAAGAGTCGACCATGCTTTAGTTGTAGCAGTCAGAAGAAAAAAAACAAAAGTATTTTTTGTTTGCTCCCTAGGCAAGTTAGCGCCACTGATATATCACAAAACTCGCAATGCAAAACTCACAAACTCACAGATAGAAGCTGGCTGCGCATGGCTTATGTAATGAGTGAGCACAGATTACAGGTTTACTACTGTTTATGTTCGCTGCTGCCATCTTGGATTGTGAAATCATCTGAGTTGAGGGGGGATTCCACTTGCAAATTCTAATTTGGAAGTTGAACTTCCTGACTTCCCAGTTCAAATGGAAAGCAGTATGAAAAAGACCTCCTCATCAACTGGGAACTAAGGAAGCACCTGAATCATGAACTATAAGGGCCGTTAGTTTACCCTTTCTATCCCTTGATGAGAGCAGTGATTAGACATTAGGTTAAACGCTTATTCTTACCCTCCCTTGGGCATGACAAGTTTCTTGCAGCCACCACTAGAAAGAAATGTTTTGCCCCAACGTCTTGGGTTTTCTGCCTGCCTTGGCCTGCTGAGCAGATTGGGATCCTATCTGCTTCGCTCTGCATTTTAACTCCACTTTGCCTACCCTTCACTGCCACTGCTGGAGCTGCAATGCTAGCTCTGCACACCTGGTGGGGTTCTGGATTCGATTTTTGTGGTAAGCAGAGGATGAAAGCCTCTCTGTGTTTCTGTCTCTCATTTTCTCCAACACTGGGCCACAAACGAACTTTAGTGGGACACAGAAGGCTGGAGTCATGGACGTACCCTGAGTCAATGATTGATAGGTTTAACCCCAACACTGTTCCACCTGATACTGCAAGGCCCTCCCACACTCTTGGATTCCTCCCCGGGAGGAGCATGGAATAAGTATATAAACTACATAAATTTGGGATTTATATTTTCAAGTTTCTTCTTGATAAACAAACAGTGTGACAATGCTAGGGGAACATGCTGACTTTGCCATATAGTGTGATCAATCTGCAGTAATACATAAATTATACTTCTGCGTCAGATCTAGATCGTAACTTACGTCATAACCGGAACCCTTTCTTCTGATGTGCACCTCCTGAGAAGTGTAAATACACGTCGGGTCAATCGCTGGAAGGTGGTGTCATCCTTGTCCTCCTTCATTTTGTCTAAGTCGAGGAGGTCTGTGTTGACGTCGCCATCCAGGTCACCCTCATTTCAGTTGAGGAATCCCTCGAATGGCAGGGACATAACCAGTTCTCGTTCTCTATCATGTTTGCCCAGCTTGTGGTGGCTCATAGTTGATGGATGTCACTCACAGCATTAGTGCCTGACAGTAGGGGTCCTGCTGGGGTAGCAGCTATAGCCATAGCCTCTTGGAAAAGGATGAGACTTAGCTACACCAGCCTCATTGTGACATGTTATCTCATCTGTAGGTAGCGCTAACATCTGGGTTGAATCCAAATCGACCGTGATAGTACGAGGTTTAGAGGCCATAACATGGCTAAACAAGTATGCCACCAAAATCGGAGCTTCCGTAATTGGTCACATCAAAGTGATTCCCATAGCGAAACAGTGAGCAAAGTAAGAACAACAATAACACTGTATTGCTAATAATTCGCAAAATAACAGTCTGTTGTTTAGTTACATTGTTTCCTTTATAAAGCAACATTCCTCTTCTGTCACAAAACAGAGGTTTGAAGAAAAGGGATATAAACACTGACAGGGACAGATATCCACCACCTATGGCACTGGATGTGCGTACATGCATATAAACACACATACACACAGACCCTTGGACACCCTGTGGCATTACAGCTCGACCTGCCACTCGGACATTCACCGAATCAGACGGACAAATCTCTAACAGACGGCTCCTGACAAAGAGATTATCACCGTGACAGGAGAAGTGTGTGCAGCTGTGGGTGGTAGAGTTTATAGCAGGAAGATGGGGGCAGGGAGCGAACTCAGTACTTTCACACATTCTGCTCACTCTCTCCTTCTCCCTCTCATCACACCAGCATACATAGTCAAAGTCAAACCTCTATCTATACGAGTAACATTACCTTTCATTAAATCTGTGTGTGTCCATGAACATGTGTCAGGCCAGAAGAGAGGGACTATGCTCTAAAATCATTTAACTGGTGTACATTAAAGGTTCTGCATAAGCACGAGTCCAAGTGGAAGATTTGTTGTCATTTTAAATTGTTTGAGAACTTTCCCTGTATTTGTGTTATGCTATAACACACCCTTTACAGCATACAGTTAATACAAAATGAATTACATCTCCCAGCTATATGCCAGGGCTCTGTTACATACAGTTGGAGTACGTAGCACACTGTAGTCTTCCTATGCAGCAGATTCCACACAGCCTTTTTCTGTTGCACTGCTCATCAAAGCACTTTTAAGGCAACTTTAATTTTAAGCCAACGCTCCTGAAGGAAGGATATGTTGCAGTGTTGAATAAAACAACACTATCTGCTGAAGCAATGGTCTCTGGTGCACACTAGACACTATAGCCACTGGATGGGTGTGGGGTGTGTGTGTAAGAAGTAGTAAGAAATCCTGTGCAAATTTTAAGAAATGAAATAAGTACAGCAAACGGACGCAACACAAAAGATTTAGGTGCAGCAGGGTTCGGTGTAAAATCTTCAGTTATATTAGTGTCATGCTATAGATGTGTTAAAATTAAAATAAACATTGTTCATTCATTTTTTTCCACCATTAGTCACAAGTGCTCATATTCAGCAGTATATTTCTGTACATACTTTATGTGATGTCAAACTGGTGGACTGCTGCAGGGTTGTTGTCTGGCTCTTTCATTTATTTCTATATTAAAAAAGTGGCATTAAAGTGATTTAACAGTGATGAGGATACTCAGACTAAATCAAGGCATCAAACCTGCACTTATCCATACTTGTAGCTAGTTTTGTGCCAGAATTCTGGTCCTAAAAGGGAATAGAGACAATAAGAAATACCAGACTGACTTTAATGTTAGTCTACGTTTAGCTTCACAATCACTTACGTATACATTTAACTGGAGAAAAGTTCATTTCATTTATAGTCGCAAACAATTTAACCACGAATACCACCGATCTTTGCTCTAATTGTACAGAGAGTTATCAAGTAGCCACTGTGGATGAAATGTCTGATGGGACACAGTTTGATATTGTCAAACAGTTTTGAACAAACCACAAATTGCTGCAATGACGGTGATATAATCATGTAATCCGAACACAAATACACTCACAAGTCAAAGGTGCCAGTGGAGGATAAGTGAAGCTCTGCAGAAAGTCAATTAATCTTTTCAGCGGTCCCCCTTCCCTCCGCCCTGCTTAAAAGCTTCATTTACCTCCTATGGAGACGAGATAGAAACACCATTAGTGAGATGATGGCAGGACTGGAAAGGGGAAAGGAGAATCTCACAGTTGGATGAGCTGAAACAGTATAGGCCTCCCATCTCCTCCAAAAGTGTGTGTGCGCGCGAAAAAGGCGAGAGCATCTTCTGCATGGGTGAGCTCAATTAGGTTACATCTTGATTATCAAAGGTAGTGGTGTACAACTTTTAAGGCAGAAGTGTGCCTCAAATCCTGGTAATGGCAAAGGGTCGGCCGACCTGCAGAGTGAAGCAAGACTTGGACTGATTGGAGTGGAGATGTGACTGAGGTTCATTTTTTGTTGGCTAGAGGTGCTATACAAGGTGTACATTAGGGAATAAGACCATAACCACTATTTCCATATCTAAAGTAATGTATGTGTGTGTGTATGACAGTAAGAGCCCAGCTGGATAAGTGATATTCATGTGTGTTTGCATGCACGCGTTTGGGTGTGTGAAATGCCAGTGAGCATATAGGCTCTGCTTGACTGAGCTCGGCTGGCTGCTGAGGCACAATTGGGGGCCTCTCTGTGTGAAAGAGGTCAAAATACACACACATACAAACAACAGTAAGGAAGTTTGGCTGAATACACAAGGCTCTGATAATCAAACAGTATGCAAATTAGCCAAATCCTATGCAGAAACAAACAATATGCCATATGAATGTCTGAGTGCAAATAAGTTGCACTATGAACAATTCCGAGCCTCACATTACTTATATATGTCACAGTGCTGCCGCATTAGTCTGTATACATCTTGACATTTAAATTCAAGCCACCTAAGCTCACAAGTTTCAAAATGATGTACGTCGAGGTGCAATATGTTTTCCTCCTCTCCCTGCTGATCGTAATTACTGTAGATCTGATCTCAGGGCTGCAAGGTTTTACTTGGGTTAATATACTTGCTGGGAGAAGAAGGTCAAGTTGAATCAATAGTAAGAAAAAGGATAGGCAAACCCTGGGCTGAAGTCTTGCAGGGGTAACTACAGGCAGGAGGCCAAGTCCCCATCTTCTTAATTACAACCAGCTTCCAGTGCTGACCCTGAAGACTTCTACAAGTCAATAACATGCACGCCGTTCAATATGTGTTCTATTACTTGTACCGTATAACTCACACTCCTTCAGGGATAACAGGCCACAGGCTGACTTGAAGATCTGTCAAACTAGTCACTAAGGAGTTTGGAAAAGTCACAGTGCTAGATTTCCTTTATGCAGCATTGTCTCTGCATGCCCTCCCATGTGAATGTGTGTGTGGTTCAATGTGTCTCTGTGTCTGTTTTCACTAGTCTAGTGTGTAAACAAATGTTTTGTCCCAGTTAACTAGGTCCCAGTCAGACCAAACCTATTTGGCATTGGTCCACTGATGCTGGTGTGTGGATGCACTTAGGCTACGGCAATATATATATAAATATATGTGGGCATATGTGTGTGTTGTGAACATGGCAGCCAGGGGGATAGCATGCTGCTGCTGCTGCTGACACTGGGCCTGTCTGCCTGGTGTGCCCCTTTCTGCACCAGTAGAGCTGGCACTACCTCCTGCCTCTGCCCAGTGCGCCAGCTGGGCGCTACCAGGAGAGGCCCTGCAGAGAGAGGACACAGGTCAGCTGTGACAGAGGGAGGCAGAGAGAGGGAGGTGTGGAGTAAAGGGGAAAGGTTTAGATATAGAGTGGGGATAGAGTTAAGTTAAGAGGAGACTGAATACAAAGTAAAACTAATATTGAATACTGATATTTAAATTTTAGTAAATATTTTACTATTAGAAACTGACACTGGGATAAAAATGGGTTGTCATTAAAGGCACAAAATTACCTTTTATGTTGGTCCTGTGACATGTGTGTGAGATGGGATTCACTTCAAAATTATGATAGTTTAATGTAAACACTTTTACATTCTGAACATCAATTTGAATTTATAACTGAAAACTAGCATTTTTTTTCCCACTTTTTCTTCCCCAATGTCAAAAAGTAGACTCTGAGAAAATCTCATCTGTCAGCATTAACCATCTAACAGTTTGTAACCTTTCTGGTTCTTTTAATGACACATCATTTAGATGCATTTCATATTTACATCGGAAACCTGGGTGCTGTATTACAGTCTGTGGTTCTGCAGTCATTTTAGTTGGGGTGTCCAGGATATTATGTCAGAACAGTCAGGTGCATTTACAATTATTATAATTTATTCCTTGGTGACGTGATTTTTAAAAGTTTTATTTTACAAAATTACACCACACATAATTATAATGTAGAAATGTATATAAACATTAGTGTCAACTTTTCTAACAGACATTTTCTACAAACAGTTAAATGTTAACTATCAATTCATTGTTCAGTGCATAAATAAAATAAAATTAACAAGATTTTTCTCAACACAATAGTGAGTATATTCACTTTGGACCAGCTGCCTGAGAGATTGAATTTACTAGGGTTAAATTTTCTTCTGCAACCTGAAGAAAAAAAAAATGTATAAAACTTGTTATGATAACTCACAATCATACCTCATGGTCATATTGCCTTGTATGGCTTTTTTTATAGTCACTTTATTATTTATAAAAATCAAAAAGAAAGTTTCTCTTTTTTTAGCCACTGCAATTAGCTAGGCTGAATGGTTAAGTGAGTTTCACTTAGTATATTTTAATCTAGACACTCTGTGAGATAACGACTCTTTCCCAGGACTATTACTCAATTAGCACAATTTCAAATCATCTTTTTTGTTTGCAGCCTGCAGCGAGGTGCGACTAATGAGGAGTTTTCTCAGTAACAGATGACATAAACCCAACGTTGGCAAAGATATCCAAACTGTAGCTATAAAGAAAGTATGTGTCTATTCTATTCTGGCACGTTCAAGTTATACACAAGAAATTAAAATAAGACATACGAGTTCATTTGGTTCCTGTGAACACCTTAAGATCAATGAGGCTCTGTGTTTCTTTGTTTGCTCAGCCATGTGTAAATGAGACTATTTGCATTGTACAGTGATTAGGGAAATTAGAGACCTGCTGAGTGAAATCACATCGCGTGCTCAGCCACAAGGAAGTAGGGTTATTGCTGTCTACAACTCTCAGACACTGACACTAGGCTGTGGGACTTTTCCATATGGCATGAGATAATATTCCTGGGAGGCAGAAGGTGAAACCCCTTTTAACAGTTAATTCCCCTAAATTTTATCTTCCTGTAAATAATCTACTGCACTTTTGTCAAAGAACCAAAGTCATGTTTAAAAACGCAAATGTCTGTCAGTGAGGATTCAGTCACTGCAAGACATCTTTTAAAGTCACCATCATCTGCCTGACTCTGACCATCTACATTTATTCGCAGTCAGTGTTTGCCTAGAGGCCCACGCAGTTTATCTTGTACAGCTGCACAAGATTTTGTAAAGTCCGCCATAGAAACAATTTAATCTGCTAGGCAATAAAAAAAACTGATGTGATTTGTGTATGTTAATTAATGGCAAAGCTGGACGATGTTTAGTACTTCCATCCTTTGCAGAATACTTTCAAAGCTGCACATACAAACTATCTGCATTTATAAAGTGAAATGGTCTTTGCTTACTTGCGAACTGTACTTATCTATGATGTGTTGCAAAAATGTGCTGCGTATATATTAATCATTACCTTAGAAATCATACTAATGTAAAGTTCCATTGCTATATCATTCAACATGGCCAATTACTCCATCAAAAGAAGGAAAGCTTAATGATCCTGACTGGGACTTAGGTGGCAGCATCTTTGTCCCCCCCAAGTCAAGTCACAAATTAATGAGTTTAACTGGATGGTAAATAACAGCACAGGCATGTCAAAGGTCTCTGACCTTTCTGCTGTAGTGGACTACAGGTCCTTCAACCTATCATTAAGAAGATTTGCTTAGAAGGAAGTGCCAGAACAACAAAAACATTTTCTCTTGTTGTTTGCTTTATGTGCTTCTGTGCCAACCTGAGGGAAGTCAATGAGGCAAAACATTTGCAGAATAAATTATTCACTGAAAAAGATAATAAAGAAAAATTGAATATTTTTGTGTAAACTTTGAAAATCATAGAAATGCTAATAAAGAACATCTTGTTTTTGCGAATTAGAACAAATGTAACCCTGGTCGCTTAAAGGACAACATCTGGTCTTATACATAACTGTCGTCACTATGCTATTATGTAGCATAGCTCAAAGCCCAAATCTACTGGCTTTGACATGAAAGAGCTTCAGGGCTATCCGTTAAGTACAGGAATCAGTGGGATGAAGTCATTACACCAGCATGAGAGAAGGAGCCTCGATACCTTCACCTTCTTTCTCCTTCTACTCCCAACCTCCTGCCCCACCACAGACACTCTCTGAACACCCCGCCCCAAGTCCGCACCTTTTCCAAAGCGTCCTCTCTCCTGCCCCCTTTCTCCATGGGCCCTGGGTCTCTGGCTGGCACAGCTGTGCCGGGAGCCGTGCTGTCACAAGCGGTTAGGGTGACAGCCACTCACACTTCATAATGTCCCTCTCACAGGTCACCGAGCGACAAGCTGGGTCACCTCGCTCCAGCAGGCAGCCTCAGGGGAAGCAGAGTGCCCCCCGCCACCTCCACTACCTCCCCAATCCCTCCCTCACCCACCCTCCTATTGCCCAGAAAAATAGAGAGACAGGGGGTTGGGAGGGTCAGGTGGAGGGAAGAGGTACTCTATTCTGCAGGAATGGTCCAGAAGAAACCCTCCATGCCGGAGACTATGCCAGGCCCGTGATTACAGTGGGCACGCCACTGTTAGTTCCTCTAATAGGGATGAAGCTGGCAGTGTGGGTTAGAGCTAGTATTTGCTGTGCAGAATGTAATCGCAGACCTCAGAGGAATATGATGATGCAATGCCTTTCGGTAGATCTATACTGTGGAATGAAATAAAATAGTGTTGCCACACAATTGGGTATCAATGCAGCAAAATAAATCAAGATCAGATATATTTAAAGGTTTATTCTTTGAATTATAAAAGCCACAAATTCTTAAATATAAACTTGACTTTCTTGCCATACCCCAGATGGGTGGTATGAACTTTGTAAATGGCCATAGGAGAGCCCCATATGCTCCTCATGTCTGCCATCCAACTGTCATTAATGTGCATTATCTGTGCTCTCAATCTCATTGTCTAATAGCAATTCAAGTCAGTAGAGACAACATTAAGATTCATATTACTGGGCCCATGCTGACACTCTCTCTAATTGGTTTGCCATTTTTACCTAATGCACAGCTTTCAGGTCATCACAATTAAAACTGTCTGTCTGAATGTCACATGAATTAAGTGGCTCTTCCTTGGAGATTCAGAATATCCAGAATATTCAAATTGCATTTAAATGGCATGTTTCTTGTCTTTATAAAGATGTTAAAACAGATTTAAAATATATATTTGAAACATGTACTTTAGATATGAACTCCAAGAGTAACACAAAGAAATTGAGAACAACGACTAAGCAACGTGTTGTTCATAGGAATATTTTCCTGCTTTCCGCACTAACAAACGACAAGTTAAGCATGTGAATTTAGGGGGCAGATAAGCAAACGGGATGCAGTGCCTAGCGTTGGCTTCAGCTGTGAGCGAGAGGCCTCGTACCCAATTCCCCTTATTCAAACAGTCACACCCAGAGAGCGGTTAATTCACTAAAGGTGCACATACACCCACTGAACAATGTGTAGCAATTAATTTCGCTCTCCCTCCCACATCTGGCGCTTCGGTGTGACCCTGCCTCTGCTGCGCTGTGTCAGTCAGGCTAGGCAAGGCTCTGTAATTTCACACGTAAAGGACCCCAATGAAACGTGAAAAGAATGTGGCATTGTTAAATTGCATTAAAGAGTTTAAAAACAGTTGATCTGTGCCCCCCCCCCCCCCCCCCCCCACACCACCCAACCACACCCCACC
>VUQR01024860.1:0-30440 GCA_015108515.1 Hemichromis elongatus | reverse complement strand
GGACTGCAAAACCTCTAACTCGCAGGAGCAGAGACAGTTTTGAGAGAGGTGGAAAAAATGACTGCCAGGGCAATGCAACAGTTGTGTTATCACATCGCCTAGGTTGTAATAAAACACACAATAGACATGGAAATGAATCTGGAACAATTACAAAAATAGCAAATAGATACAAAGGCAGAGAGGTGGTTGAGCTTGTCTGTTACCTTAAGGTACTTACAAACACTTCCTCTCCATCTAGCAGTTTAATGCACATAAAAATTCAGTATGGGTGCCCCAAGGGGACATTCGGCTGCAATTTAAGTGTAAGATTTTGCTGCAATGTACAAAAGGAAATGGAAATCAAGCTCTAACAGGCACATTTCTCAGGCTTTTCAGTAACACGGACAAAGTACTAGGGCTTGCAGAAAAATCAGTTTCGTGCAGATTTGGCCAACTTGGTAACTGGAACGTAACGTTGATCTGTCTCATGTGAAGCACCCATACGTCTTAAATACTCCAGTGAAAACCTAGAAAACGCTTTGTTCATATGAAGCGATCGATCCATCATCCTAACGTGGACTGTGTCCATGACCATCTTGAGAGAGAAATAGTTTTAATCCAGTGTGTAAAACGATGGCCATTTATAAATATCCACATTAACCCCTACATATATAAATTTTGTCAATGTCCTCAGCTGGCTGGCAGGAAGCTGTCAGAATGCAAAGTCTTTTCACAGTACTGTGAACCTGTGAGTGGGAGAGATTTGACCACTGAGTCATGGGGATTTGTACCATCCAAACCGTTTCAAATTGCCTCTCTGGATCGTTTAGAGTTCAGTCATTTAAGCCCGACCGTGAGCACCTGAAAGAGACCACCTACTGTTAAATACCCTCGAGCTTCAGTGAAATACTTTACCGTCTTATATCTGTCTAAGAAGACGTTAATCGGGTTAAGCCTTGCCAGTTTAGTCACCTATACATCCGTAAACGTTAATATTGATTTATTTAAAAATGCAGACATCTTTGTCAGCACTAAATACGTCCGAGCTCTGCTAAAGCTGCTGGGAGCTTCTATTTCAAGCATCAAGCTAAAAAGACGCAAACATCCACGAGCAAAACAAGTTCATTAGAATAGACTTGACCCATCGGTGCTAATGCTAGCTAGCTCAACTTTAACACTCATGCTGCTGTTCATCATTTACGCTCAGCTATCCTGATAATAGGGAAAAGGTGACATTTAAGATTTGGGGCTATAGCTAACACGACAAATTCAAATTATATTCAAACTGATTTGTTTTAACAGCTTAAAATGAATGAAATTATGTCAATTTTGTATATTCCTTCTTGTTGTTAGCCATCTAATCCATAATTAGTCTCTAATTATGCCCGTAGAACTACCCTATGAATCTAGATATACAATAAGACGTCATATGACTAAGAAAGATCCCAAAAATATCAGCGAATGTTACGGAGCAGACCGTAAAGACGCAGGGGCTGTTTACTTAACCGACTCGCATGCAGCACATTTGGTGCTGTAGAAGCATAATTTACAGGTAGCACAGCTCCCGTCTGAGGAAGATCACGAGGTAGCTGTGTGTCAATAGCAAGACAGAACAATAATCACAACCGCAGGGCTGGTGTATGCTGTCGAGTGGAGGGGAGGCATGAGTATGTGGGCCTTGGACTAAATAACCTCATAGATAAAGTCCATATTTATTTTCTGTACAGAGCGGCAGCTCTCTCCAGGAGCCATCGCTGAGGTCTTGAACGTGAACCGGTCTTTCTTTCATTTCTCCTATTCACTGGCTTTTTGTTGTTACTGAAAAGGGACAGCAGATGGTGACCTTGGATGCACAGGCTAAAAAGAATTAGGAACAATATTCACAGTTTCAGAGCCTGAGCGTTAGCTTACACACCTGGCGGCGCCTGTCACAGACATGGCTTTTGTCCCCGTCCCCCTATTGGGACGTGCCATACCAGTACAGTCGATGAAAGGTCATATTTGATCATTCTGTCGCAGCCTATTAAGGACGAACAAAGGCCCGGGCAGGTGTTTCAGTTTAATACGAGCCAGATCGAGCAATAATGCGTGTCTGTCACTGACAGCTAGCTGGGAGACAACGAAACAAGGGTGAAAACTGGGTATATTTGTAACATCCACTTAATTGAACACAAACAAGCTAAAGCCGCAAAGGTAAATGGAGTGAAAGCCACTGAAATGGCAGGCCATCTATTTTGTCGTTTCAGAATGTGCTCCACTGACCTGCCAAGGTAAAATTTCATCAATAAAGCAAATACAACACGCGTTCAGCCTTAGTTTTTTCCATCCAGCCTTATTGAACCGTTCTCCAATTTGCCTGGTAACCATGAAGGAGAGAAAACATGCTTTAACTGGAGCTGCAGCAATTTAAGAAACAGTCAATTCTTCATTGGACTTCCTGACAGTGTTCTCTGCCACTGTAAGTAATCACTTCAATTCAAGCATTCAGACTGTTAAATGAGTTTCTTTTTCATGCCAGACAAAAAAAAAAGAAGAAAACAAAACAAAACAAAGCTCCTGTATTTCCCATTTAGCTTTCTTAGTTTAACTAGAACAAAGTGCATTAATTCCCCAACTTTAGACGGCACTTTGCTGTCACCGTCACACACTAGTTATAAAAACGACTGAAAGGAGGAACACACGTGAAGACAATATCAGGTAACGTGTCCTAAAGAGTAACCAATAAGGAGAGTTTATTCTACAGATTGCTTGCGTGATTTGCTTTCATGCCAAAGGTTAGCATTAGCTATGTAGCTTCTGACAGCTAAGCCTGTGTTATCAGGCTCCACTTAGCTAGGTCCTATTAAAATTAACATCAAACATGAAGATAAAACTACTGAAAATGAAAAAGTAAAATAATTAAAAATCTGAAATTAATAATTTCAGCAGCTGAATAACAAACACAAAAGCACTTTTATTTCTTTTCAAACTCAAACTTTATCACTTCTGTCTTTTAGTTCCGATTTCTGTTATATGTTAAAGTATGAAAGATCATTTTATCTAGTGCTTTTTTGTGGCTTTATTTTTTTTACTTTATAACCTCTTGCACAATATATTTGACTATAACAAGTTTAGGCATTTTCTGGTTTCCTACTTTCACCTTCAAGGTGACAAATATAGCAGGTTCATAAGCACCTGGCACTATTATTTATAAAGCTATTACAGGTGTCTCGGTGTCCCTGAATAGCATTAGTCCCATGGAAGTGTTTGCATGATTACTGCTACAGCTGAATCAATGGTTTAATCAAGGTAAATCAGATAATAAGCACGCATGTAAACACATCTGCTGCTCACAAAGCCAAATTAAACCTGTGAGTGTAAGTGTAACCTGAACAAACATTACACAGCACATTCTACTGTTCCTCTTTCACAAAGGCTTTTGTTTTCTTTCTTTCTTTTTTTTTTTAATCTGGGTAATAGCTCTGATTTTTCACCTTTAAAATTTTTAAAACAATACCACCACTCACAAGTGGCCTCTTGGCTTAATGAGGGTCAGGTCCTTAGGGGTTCTCCATGGTGCCATCTCATTAGATTTCATTCATGTAATAGCCAGTTGCCAATTCAATGATTAGGGGTAATGGTCTGAGCTTGAACTCCGAATGAAGATCACAGAATCACGTCTGCTCCCTGCCAACGAGCGGCTCAAAGCGGCTCACTGGTGGCCAGATTTAGGGCTCGCCTTTAGAGATTTCAGTTCCTTTCTCCCTGTCAGTTTGTACTCGGGGCAGTGATTTGCGATGACGGATGGGGCGATGCCTGAAAGCGCAGAGCATCACAATCAACTCATCAAGACTTTAGTATTGGAGTGCTGGCTGTCAGCTCCAACAGATAAATGGCAGCTCTGGTTTCTAAATCTGACAGCCAAAACCAAAAATCGGATATCTTTGTCCACAAAAGGCTTCCTAAAATGTGTCCCTTTTATCCCCCTCGGTGAGCTGACTGAACATCTATCAGATTACACATTACCAACTGAAGTAGGAGTATTTTGTCTGTGTATAAGTATTCCATACGCAGCCTCAGTAATTCATTAGCAGAAAGGCTTCTAACCACCTCGAGGAATTATGAGCAGGAGTAAAAACATCGTGTCCCAGGTAATAATGTGACTGCAGTTATTGCAAATAATATTTTACGTCACTGTACACACACACTTGATGGAGAAGGCCAAATTGTCCTTGTCATCATCGCGACTGAGAGAAAAATTAAAGTCTGGCTCCAGGAGCACATGCAGACATGACATGACTGGCAGGTTGAAGTGGATACTTCACACACGGGCAATTTATGACAGAAATAACCTGCCAGACGTTTCAATCATCTCGATTTCCTTCATCTTTTTCTTTTTAAAAAAAAAAAAAAAAATAGATATATAGTGTGGGGGCTCGCAGAGCATCTGTTGACAATAACAGCTACCCAAGTGTAATGACTATCAGAAGATAGCTGTCGTGACTTTGCGTGTTGACGTGAACAGACAAGGCAATAACTCGTCACTTGTCATATCTTTAAAATGTCGGTGGGGAGGACAAGACAGCGGAGAAAGGTGGGGAACGCTGCTGAAGGATAAACTATTTTCTATACTTGAAGAAGATTCGTGTCCAGGTGATGGCAGGTGAGTTGTTCAATTGGAGTACAGGTTGACATCAAGCTTCACACAAGCAAGCTGTCAAACACTGCTTGGTGGTGGCCTGTGTGTAATCGCTTTTACCTGAGTGTTCGGTGCAGTGGAGCTCAGTAAGCCTCCAGGAACATCCCAACTACACCGTCATTTACATGAATAACTGCAGCCTTGTTAAAATCAGGCGCAAAGATTTAAAAGAAGTTTTTTCCCACCTTGTCTAACAGCACTTGTATCCTCCTTAACAAATTCATAGTCCAAGGGGTTTGAGACTATTTTCTTTTTATTTCCTAATCAGACAATTTGACATTCACGCCCACTTTCCGCAACAGTTGCCAGATGTGCGGAGGCGTGACAGTAGGCAGCGTTCTGAACTGGGTCTAATTTCCCTTTTTAAAATCCCGGATACAGCTACCTCCATCCAATTTCAAATCGCAGTAGAGTTCAAACGTACACTGATACATTTCACCACATCTCACCTCTCTCTCTGTGACAGCAGGCTGTTCGCTCAATCTAAAACTTCTGCCATCAGACGTAGTTGGATAAGACACCCACACGTGTAGCAGCTAGCTCATTCGAAGAATTAAAAATTTTATGTTTACAAGTTGACTATAGCTGGTGTGCCCATTAGAGGACATGCGTACACGTCATTGTGCCAGAGAAGAACAGAATACACCTTTCAATTTCAAACCATAATGCCTTGGTAAAATGAGCACTCTGCTGCAAATGGACTGTCCTAGAACAAATGCCATCGCTTCTAGCCGAACAGAAACCTGGCTGTGACTGAACTGAATGCTCTGCGCTGTCAGGACAAAAATGCCCGCAAGAAAAACTGTCCAGATACGAAAGGAGTGAAGGCAGAACAAAATGAAAGGAGCAGAACCATCTCCCAAATCACCTCAGGGGTTAAGATGCAAAAAAAAAAGAAAAAGAAAAAATTGAGCTTTGACAGTAAAGATGAAGTCCGGTCAGCAGCTGTAGCCAGTGGCAACAGAGAGACAAAGAAATGGAAGAGAGAAAAGGCTCAACCCGTATTTGAAACTCTATGCATGTGCAAGTGTGCAGCTTAAATCTACGCATAAGCCGGAGCGGGGCGCGACTCGATATGCGGGGCATTTTTTTAATGTCAGGGCAAATTAATTAACCAAATATCTCAGCGCTTTGTTATGCTCCCTGCTCTTATCGAGAGGCTAATTATCAGTATCAGCTTCCTCTGTACGTCAGTGGGATTATTAGGCTAATCACAAAGCTTTTCCCTTTGGAGACAAGGTTTTCACTCTTCGACAGAACAAAGCTGTTATTGTCCTCCGATGACACGGTGACAGCCATGAAGCGCATCAGCATTTGTACTTGCAATGTTAGAGTCAAGCCAACAGCTAACAGGCTAAGAGTTTGTGCTACGAGTAGGTGGGTCTCTCAGGTGCTTCACCTGCACTGGTTATGTTTAACCAGCGCTTGAGCTGACTGTTAATTAAAACAACACACACACACACCCTCAAAAGCTGTTGTGTGTTGGCAGTCTCGAGTTATTTTGTTGCTGCAATTTTCTCACAACCTGTCTCACTCCACCACATTCCTCAGGATGATTTTAGAAAATAAACTAATCCCTGAGAAAGTGTGAACATGTTGCATTTGCATGTACACTTATAAACCACAACATTAAAAAAAAAACCCTGTCTAATACTGGGCAGTGCTTCCGTTTGCTTTCACGAGTGCATGCGGAAACATGCACTCTTGCATCCACTGGGAAGTTAGCAGTGGATCGTTTGGGGCCGCTGGATCGCAGAGGTTGTTCAGGATTGTTGCGGTCCATCCGCTAGCGCTGGTTTTGATCTGAGTTTGGAGACCAAATCAGTGCCTTAGGCTTTTTGAGAAGGGGGTTCTTGGTCTGAAACGATGCTAAAGTGGGTGATACGTATCAAAAGAAATCCACACATTTTCCAGCAGAAAATGGCATTTAAAAAGATGTCCAGTCTTATTTACTTTCCCGCTCTAAAGCTTTAATGTTGTGGCTGATAGGTGTAATGATAACGAACCATGAGAAAGTTATTGCTGTAGTGCATTCTAGTGTGCTGAGGCTAAAAGCATGATATTGCCACATCGGGTACAGTGAGGTTCTCCTTGTATTCCTGTTTTTTTTTACCTAAACGTAAACCGCTAAATTGGAGGGACGCTGCCGTTCTCACAACGCTTAAAAACATCTGCTGAGCCAGCGAATACTGGACAATGCCGATCAAGAAACTTTAGGAGACATTCTGGAGAGTTAGACGAGAACATCAGTAGCACTTTGAAATCCATGAAGTCAGGTAAACTAAGCAAAATCTAAATTGCTCCTGTCAAAGGTATCAAAGTCCTTTAAGTCTAGAACTTTAAGTCTTTATCAGCACCAAGTTGTGATTTTTATGGGTGCTTTTGTGGATAACATTTTCTTGGCCATGAGCAGCGACCTCTGAAATCATCAGCTGTTGGTTTAGCAACCCTTGAGTGACCAGAAGTCACTGCAGAGGAATAAAACCGAAAATGCTTTTGCGTGGCCTTCACGGATCTCTGGAATGTTTTCCTTGGATTAACTGCTTTGCGAATTAATCATAATAAGAATGGTTTCAATCTTCACTTGTAATGTCAGGGGAGGGGAAGAAACATGAAGCATCTGGCTCATATTTACTCAGACATTAAAATTTGGTACATCAAGAAACTCTGAATTCTGGGTTGTGAGACTCATAACGCCTACAAATTAAGCAAGCTTTTTTTGTGAGGTACTTTTAAAGTACTTTGTTGAACCTCTTATAGGCGGTGGTGATTAGACAGTATTTCTAACAAAATCTGAAAACCATATGTTCAAATACTCTGTGTGATTGTGTCAGTTTGCTCTGTGTTGTTCTGTTCTGGCACTTTGTGGAGGTAAAAACAATGCATTTGTTGCATGCAAGCGGCCTTCGTCCCGGGACTTACACAGTCACAGTGGCATTCTTTGGCATGTGAAGGGAATGCGGAGGGCACTCCTGTCGTGTTTCCTGTGCTGTGTCGCCTGCCAGCCTGAACGAATCTGTCCAATTCCTGGCATTTCCCAGAGAATGCGACTGGAATGTTATCTGCTTCCAAGTGGAATGCCTGGGTCATGGTTTCATCTTGGATTTCTCGAGCGGCCTAGAGTATCCACTCAGAGTGCTTTCTCCCATAATGCAACAGGCAGTTTAAAAAGAAACGGTAAGCTTTCCTTGAACAATGAGTCTAGACGTACACGCAGACGATATTTTTCTTACACTGCAATGCTAAGCTGATTTGCAAATTTAAGCCAGATTCGTAGCATCTTCCCTGCGCACCAGATTAACCATTCAAAGAGCCTTGAAAAGATATATATTAAAAACACTTCACGAAATAAGGCACTCCAATTTTCCATTGTCCTGAAGGCTTTCAGTCTGCAGAGAGGTAGAGGCAGATGAAGCTGTGCAAGTCGCCTTATCCACCTCTGCATTGTCACAATGCTTCAAAGGTAAGGGGAGATGAAAGCGGTTGATATGAGCAGTCTGATAGAATCTGAAGATGTGACTAGTGATCTGTATTCTGCTCCTTCAAAGGGATAGAGAAGCAGAGGAGAAAAAGAGAAGGAATGAAATGGGCACCAGCTATTGGTTCACAGGCAGCTATCCCACAATTCATTGTACCACCTTTCACTGGCTTTCTGGTTTCCAAAGCAGCAGGCTGGTGTATAAATAAGACCTGTGATGACTGGTGCTCCCATAAGGGAAAACCTCCCTTGGTAGGTTGAGTCATGAGTGTGCATGTTTTTTATAACATTCCGAATCCTTGTTCCGATGTAGGACATAGTAGTGGAAACGGTCCCGGACTGTGCTCTTGCGATAAAATCCAGGCTCATAACATCTATCAATGAGAATACGCCCCTTGTCAGGGCAAGGCTGGATTCAGAACCTGTCGTCTTTGAGTTGCGTTGGGGACTTGAAGGGCTTGAGCCCCAGCCCCAGTATCCTGCGGCTCTCTTTGGTGCCATCCAGAGGCTTGTTGCAAGCCCCGCAGCCAAAGTCAATAAGGGCGGAGTCAGCAGAGTTAATGGATGCTATACGTAACGAGGGCAGCGTGGGAGAGCCGTTGGCAGAACACGGGGCAGAACGTGACGTGGGAAAGGGAGCTGAGAAGGGGTCAAAGGGCGTGGCTGCATCCGAACCACTTGAAGGATCAGCCTTGAGGGCAAAGGGGTCGCAGTCAGGAGAGGGGAAAGGGTCACAGTTGGTGAAGGGGTTGGTGGGTGACGGCTGATAGCTCAGTAAGTTGCTTTCTGAGCGGTGTGGGCTGCGCCCACCACCTGAGTTTCCACCACCTGCTGAGATAAAGCTCCAAGGGTCGATGCGGGGCCGGATGGGAGACGGGCGCGGCCGAGGAATGACGCTGACCTCCAGGCGCCGTGTTTTGGGGCTCCAGAGCGCAGGGTTGGGGTGGAGAGGCTTGTCATCAAAGTCCTGTGTGTCTTGGCACAAGGGCAGGTCTAAAACTGAAAAGCACATAATGGAAAAAAAAAAAAAAGCATTAATGAGGCACTAAAACACAGTATCTGTCCAAAAAACACTGCAATCATTGTTAAACTCTGTTTTTGTCAAGCATACGTAAGAGGAATGTAATGCAATGTCCACCAAAGCATTTATTTTAAGGGGATGTACAATTTCAACTGTATTCAACTGGAGTACAAGATATGCAAGGTGCTGGGCGACCATTCCTTGCTGTCCGCCTGACATTTTTTCAAGTCGTTCAGAGTTCATAAACAGTCAACAGTCAACAGTCAGTGCAACGCTGTGCTCGTTACTGTCTCAGTGGACCCCAACCAACAAGACTCTTCCTTCACTGTTTGTACAAGTGCTCAACAACAAGTGAGGAGACGTTGATGCTTGGAGGAACATTTTGTTCACTGCACGTCTACCAGTTAAGAAGCACTCAGTAGCACGACCCACTTTGACACTTTTGACATTACTTCTGTGCATACTCTGTATCATAGCACCCAGTGTCCCAACTCAAAAAATAACGTTGTACTCCAAATCTCTCTGAAAGCTCTGGTTTTTCAGAAGAGATTGCAAAAACAACCCTTTTGCTGGACACAGGCCCTAACTTAACCCTAACTAAGATGACCCTGTTCACATCACGAGCATTAGTGACTTGAGGAAGTTGCAATTTCCTCATGCCGAGCTGTACTCTCCTTAATGACTTAACCTTTTCACAAATACACAATATGAGAAAAAGGCTGAATATTAAACATATTAAACATCTTCATCATTTTGTCTTTAACTTTCTTGGTTTAAAGTTTAATTGTTAATCTGCAAACGACTCTCAGAGTACTGTAAACTGCCCCAGCGTGCTCTGCTCTCACACACTCCTCTCCAACCAAACTCTGCCAAACAGTGTGCGATGAAAGTGATCCAAACAGTAATATGAAATCAGCACATTATTGTTCCAAGAAGAAATGGAACAATTACCAGCACAGAATGCTGATGCAATTAGTTTAAATTAAGTATAACATTACACAATGTAGCTCGTTGACAAAGCAGCAACAGTGGCAAGCAGAGAGCGTAAATTAGCACCGACAGGAACATTAAACTCAGTGTAAATCAGTCTGAATGAACATTTGCTAGTTCCAAATGTGATGTGTCTGCCAAATGGCATTATTTACATCAACAGCAACTCTCCAAGGCTGCTAAGCTATTCAGCTGACAAGAAAGAGCAATCAAGAGTCACATGAGAGCAGGAAAAAAAAAAAAGGAAAGAAAAAGGCAGAGGAAGGAATCCTCTGATTTTGTCTCTTTTACATGCACATTCTCCGCCAGTAACCTTGTGGCAATGTGTGTGTATGCAGCTCAGCCTGAGTCATTACAGCCAATAAACATAATAAAATGTTTAGCTAAAACACTCGCTGTTTAATTATGTGTGGCTTTTTTTGCTCAAAATAATGGGCGCACATGTTTTGGGAGATCACGGCTGTTAGCCGAGGCTCGTCCGCTCGGTACCTGCGGGTAGAGCTGGGGAAAAAAAAAAAAAAAAACCCTCTCTGTGGAGAATCCGAGGCTTTGTGACTCAATCGGACCATATATAGAGTGTGAAATGTTACCCAGGGGCACTCTTAAAGCCTTCCTGAAGCCCACTCGCTCACAGAACAACCGATGCTCATGCCTCCGTCGTTACAGATCTGAAGTGTGCCAATGTGTTTCTAAGAAATGCATATTAGCCTTCGGAGGAAAAAAAACAAAACAAAAACAAAACGTGACTGTACTGTAAAATTAAAATGCTGATTAAAGGCAAGGAATTAGTTTTAAACACAAACCACAACACATTTCACAATTTTGAGGGGAACTAGCCTGAGTAGCAATACTGAACTCCAGCCAAATTCCCAATCTACCCGAGCCAGTGAGGTCAAGAATAGATTAGTGGGAATTTTGAATGTGCTGCGACCTCAGCTGTGATGCCTCATGTTTCCCATTCATCTTTAACTCTGGAATGAAAGAAAACTGTCTGTCTTGGAAAGGGGTGGGCAACAAGAGAGGACTGGACGGTAGCTTTGCTTAGCAAGTATTACCAGTGAAGGATGAAGGGCCAGCTGTTACCTGAGATATGCAAATAGGCAGAAGAAAAAGCTTTGATGTAAATGAAAAAAGCTCATACAGCACTGAAGCCTCTGTTGTGCCAGAAAGATCTCGCTGAAGAAAAAAATTAAAAAAGGCACAATAATTCTGAGGAACTGTGAGGGAACATTGTAATGCTGAGGCGGTACGTTATTCAAGGCAAAGGCTGGATCAGAATTGCAGGGTGTCCAGTGAACAGACTCGGTGCTTTGGAGGGAATGCAGATGAATTATACAGATACATTTTAAAAAAACAAATTATTTGACCAATCTGGAGAAGAGACTGCTTTACAAACGACACATTAATCAAGCAGAAATATTTATAAGATGCAATTTTCTTCCTACATAACATAACCCATAATGAAGCTTTACAGATCTTCCATATTGAACTTTCAATTATGTTTTTGCTTTCCTCTGTGTTTGGCTACGTTTCTGTTTACATGTCTAACACTTTCCCACACTGTCAATATGAATACTGACATCATTATTCTAGTCCAATCATCTTTTCACCCGCCTTCTTTGAACCGATCAGCCTGGTTTAAATCTGTGCTCTTGTTCCCCATCCAGACCTCAGAAACCTCAGCCAGAGCTCTACTCAAGCCTCAGTCTTCATCTTCACCACCATCAGTGTCGAGACTACAGGGGGGTCCTGTCCCAAATCCCATCACTCCTGGGATTCTGTTCGGCCATGATGGGTCATCAGAGTCTTTTTTTCCCAAATAATTTATTTCTCTCTCCTAATAAATCATGTTAATTTCTTCCAAGTTATCTCTTCTTATTGAAAAACCAACTTAAAGAAGACCAAGTATGCTTTTCTGTACTTTCTAAATATATGTGACCTAATGACCACTGACAGGTAAAGTGAATAACACAGGTTATCTCTTCATCATGGCGGCTGTTTAGTGGGTGGGATATGTTAGTAGAGCAAGTGAATATTTTGATCTCAAAGTTGATGTGTCATAGGCAGAAAAGTATGCAAGTGTAAGGATTTGAGCGAGTGTGACGAGCGCCAAACCGTAGCATCTCCGCTGCCTCACTGATACAGATGTGCTCCAATGCAACAGATGAGCTACTGCAGCTCAGATTGCAGAAAAAGTTGTGGTTCTGATATAAAGATGTCAGAACACACAGAACATTGCAGTTCTTTGTTGTTCTTGAAGCAAACGAGGACTAATGCAATATTAGACAAGTAGTCTGCTCCCCACCGGCTGTTCAAGCCCATGTTTTTAAGGTTAGCCAATCAGAAGAAAGATTTAAAAAAAGCAAGGGGGGCTTAAAGAGGGAGGAGGTAAAAGACGGCATATGAAACAAGAAAAAATAGTATTAAAAGTGCCATGAGGACTGTTTTCATGTGTGAATCAGAGCTCAAATCAAGATTGCACATAACATTAACTCTTTTAATCCAGTTAATTCTATACTTTTTTAAAACTTCATAATATGGTCATTTTAAATCGTTAAATCTCTCTCACAGTAAATAAAGTTGGGGGGTTTTTTTTCTCCAATTTGATTGTCTGGTGTGGGTGCCTGTTTAAAACAAACTCGGACCAACCTAGCTGAGAAGCGTGCAGGCCGTGGCTGGACCTTCTCCTCCTGTCAGCTCTGTGTTCCCAGGAGTTGCTGCTCAGCTCCCCGTTACTGGAACTGTAAGTAGGGGTCCACTCCCCTGGGCTGGTCCTGTCGTGCTGCACGGGGGCGATGCTGGGACTGTGTGGTGTCCGGTGGCTGCTCCTCTCGCGAGGGTTTGGTGGCGGCGGTGTCAGGGGTAATGGCTTTAGTTCTTGGTATTGCAGCGCTAAATCCAACAGGGGTCTGGGGAGCGGCTCCGAGGTGGAGAAGGTGATGAGATCGTCCACTACCGGAGGGTCTGAAATGAGGGGCCTAGGATGAGAAATCTCAAGTTCAGAGAGGCTGCGGCCCTCTAAGCAAGGTGGGTGAGTTCGAGGTGGCACTCTTGGGGGAATATCCAGGCAGCGACCAAGTCCTATGGAGGCAAGCAGGGAGCCGCTGCCCAGCAGGGCTCGGTGGGTGCTGTTAATCAGGCCACCGAGAGGCCCCCTCTCAGGCCTTGGGGAGCTAGCTGGGGAAGAACTCCCTTCCTCACTGCCCGAGTCTCCCTGAGACAGAGGAAGCCACGGGCTATCCTTCACAGAGGAGCCTGCAGAAAAAGAAAGGTTTTAAAAAGACACAGGGAGAGCCCAATATAGAAGAAGAGGAACACTCAGTGTATTTATAATTCATTTAGCTTCGATTCATAATTCAGAGTCATGCTGGTGTGAATTAGAAAGGAGGGTAAGTGGAGGACAAGGCAGTAAGGGCAGTGGATACCATTCTGGGAAGGCGTAGGGGTTGGCGTGATGGGTCGGTACGCCTCAAAGTCATCCTTGGAGTCGCCATTCTCATTGCTGTCTGCCTCCAGGAGCTTAGCTCTCATCGACAGGCTGAAAACAGGAGAAATTTCAACTTAAGCATTGAGATAATTAAGCACATTGTAATCAAATCCATACACAAAGAAGGAATAAGCAATCCTGCCGTACCTGCTTTCCTGGGGACTAAGGCGCAGGACTTTAGGACTTTTGGGACTTTTGGGGCTCTGTGGTCTCCAATGAGGGCTCAACCTGAGGTCTCCGTTGACTTGTTTATGAGAAGAGGTATCCAGGGAGGGCCGGACCGGGCTGAGACCAAAGGTCCTGCTGTTGTCACTGGGAACTGCAGAGAAGATGGGAGAGAACAGAATCAGTATGAGCTCGTTTATTATCAGCTTAGTTGTGTTCTAATCGGGTGACGACAGTCATCTCTAACATGGCGACTTTAGAGCTACAATTCATGAAACATGAACTCGAAAGAAAGTTTAAGCCTCAGCGGACTTTGAAACAGATCATGCGGCCAGAGCGTATACCACAATAACAGCCGAACAGTCACAGGGCAGAAAGTGTGAAAGAAAGGAGCCAAAGTTATCTGGGGTGGGGGTGGCTAGGAGTGGATGCAAACTTCTGATAAAAGCTGGCAGTGCACTTGCCAGACACCGGCGCCACACCAGCGTGCTCGTGCTGCTAACACAAAGTGTGTGAACAGCGCATGAACTCTCAGCCAGCCTGGGCTCTACTGTCACAACACCTCGCAACATAAGGAATCCATCACACCCTTCCTAAGGCCTCGAGGATCCTTCTCAGCATGTCAACACCCAAGAAGCCAGAAGCGCTATAAGTGGAATGGGCACCACAGTTACATACTGCACATGCCAAGTCGAAAACTTGGAAGCTGTCAGTTTATTCCATGGAGTTGTGCTTCCGTTTTTATCCCCTGTGTTTTGCGCTGCCATTTCATTTCAGCTTCAGAAATGGGAAAAAGGTAAATATGCTCTCTGATTGGACATGCTGTATTATGTCCTTTGGCCTGTACTGCAGCGGAGGCCTGGCTGATGCACTTTGCCGCCCGTCACTCTCCAGCACTATGTTTTCAAAGCAAGCACAGGAGGCAGATGATAGTGCTGGCTTTGCAATTTCACAAAGATCACACGGTGGCTCCCCATTCCCAGCCTTTTCCTCTCTGAACTCTCTTTTCCTTTTTCAGCGCGCCTCTATTAATATCAACATGCTTTCATAGAATATATTTTCTTATCATTTTGTAAAGCTCACAGGTTTTCTCCTCTGCTCCCCACGCTGATCGAATCTTTCTATTAACAGAGAAAAAAATAAAGAGAAATGCTTGTACTGTGGTTCGGACAGGAAATATATTTTTTATTATATTAAAGAAAATACCTCCACACTAATATATTTTCATTAACACTCCAGGCAGCCTTTTCTGTTTTTTTGCACAATTTTTTTTCAGCGCTTTCAAAGATCTTCGAGGCCTAGATGTAAAAGTAAATGATGCAGTTCTTTTTTTTGTCTTGAAAACGAGTTGATAATGGAATATACGAAATAGAAGTCGCTTTTAGGTTTGAAAGTAAAATCGTGGACATCAGGAACTCAGAATAATGAGTTGCTGTCTTGTAAAAGGACACATCTGCTCACATGATCGAAATGTAATCTCCTCTTTGGAATTTTTTTTTGCCTTTTTCCACCTTAGGAGGAAAAAATAAGGAATGGAGATCGCAAAGCCAATGAGGTATGCCTCGGGTAGATGTTGGAGGAAAAGGAAGTTATATTGTTGCCGTATACTAAATTCTGGCTACGATGCACATTGAAAATGCTTTTGGATTTTAAGAAGCTCTTGAAAGGTGACAGTGCGATCCTGACTGGGTACCATCACTACACCTCAGACACACAAAGGTCATTTTTAAAACTGTGAACTTGACACCATTTATAACTGACAGGCCTCTTTTGTAAACGAGACACTGAGTCTCAATTGGACAGCTTTTATAAATAAAGGTTAAATAACTTAACTTGTTTGATAAGTATGTGTTCACTACAAGCAGAATGTTGGGAAATGTTACCATTGTTTTGCTTTAAAATAGTGACAACTCCTATTAACACTCGTTTGCCTGGTTTAGCTTCACTCTATATCGTATCGCGCGGCTAAACGTCTCGCACCATTCGGGTGTTTTGGTTTTTCTTTCCAGGATTCATTCGTGCGTTTTCCTCCTTATTAACCTGACGTCCATCAATGTTTTGATTCTGCGTGAACGACGGCATGGTGGCGATTCCCATGCTCTGTAGCGTTTAGATCATCAATTAAAAATCCAGATTTAGCCGGCTGTACCTCAGGTACTGGAACTGGAAGAAGGAAAAGGACTAATAGAACCAAAACTAATGCTGCCCCCGCAGATAGAAGAGAATAAATAAATAAATGATGACAGCAGTATCCATAAGCTGCCAACACGCATGACACAGCCAGCCTACTGAGATGCTAAAAAACACAAACTATTACAATCTCAGAGTTCAAAAACTCTCTAAAAATACGAGGCAGTTTAATTTCTCTACATATCTAATTCAGTAAAAACATGGCACAGTGGAATCTAGCTCTGTGGACTAATGCAAATCAATTTGGCAGTTCTCTAGACAAATCAGTATGGGAGGCCCTTGCAATAAATCACTGCTTGGTACTGAGAGGGCAAGCATAAATATCCACTAAACACATTTTAATGACAGGCACACTCATGGCTTAGTGACTGCCATTAAAGCAGAGTCATTAGGAAGTAAAGAAAACCAGCCCGCTACTTAATGAATAAATGAAGCTGGCAGATGTTTTGGATTGACTAACCACTTTTACAGATAAATGTTTCACTGCAATTTGCGCTTTTATGTTAACCCGCGGTGGTAATTGTTTTGTGCAGTTCCTTTTATTGCCTGTTGCTACACCACAAATTTCCTTTTGGGGTCGTATTAAAACGCCCCGTGACCTGCTGGCTACAATTTCTCGATCTCGGGGCGTTTGTCTAAGAAGCCGACAAGCAGGCGAGCAATGTAGATCTCTGCCGCTGCTGCAACCCGTCTCAACCCTTTCCTCCCGGAGCAATGAATTCCTCCCTGCTTATTTTTAATTCAGTAAACCGCACTGTAGCCACTACATGCATATAAAAACTGTAGACGCTTACTGCCTGGAAAACATAGCTGAATAGCTCCCCCCACTGCAGGACTGATATAACTGCAGTCAGCAGGAGAGCAAAGCAGGGCAACGGCGGAAAAAAAAAAAAGCTGCTGAGAAGTGCTGAACTGCTGAGAGGAAGTCAGATAATATTTGGACTGGAACACACTATTGAAAAGGGAAAAGGGTGTGTGTGAGAGAGTCAGAGAGACACAGCAGCGAGGGGGAGAGAGAGAAAGAGAGCTGGGGCCCACAGGGAAATGGGAAGACAAAAAGATGAGTGGGTGTTTGAGAGCACATAAAAGGAGTAAATTTGGAAATAGAGACGAGTAATGTCGCAACAGAGTCTGTGTGTGCACGCACGATGGAGAGAGACGCTATTCTTTTGCTTTTCTTAGCGCCCTGAGAAGCATACGCTCAATATATGTACGTAAAAATGGCTGCGCTCACGTTGGATGGCGCGGAAACGTGGTCCAAAGGAAGGCGAGGAGCCCGAACCCAAATCGGGAGAGTTCCGCCTCTTCTCCAGGCCTGGGGATGCCTGCACCGTAATTTTATGGATGAAATCTGAAACACACACACAACAGGATGCAAGACGTTCATGCAGTCAAGAAATGTCAGTTGTTTTCAAGGTTGCAACACTTTTTCTTAGCTTCCTTATTTCTCTGAAGTTGCCCAGAGTTTGCTGTTGTAGAAATCCAGTGTTACATAAATAATGATAACAGTATTTCATTACATATCTATAAAACATAGGAAGCAGACTTTAGCTGTCACAACTTCCACAGCCAATTTGTGACCACTTGCTATTATAAATCTATTACATTTTTTAATAATATGGCACTTCCCCCACCTTCTTCCAAATACAATCGAACTACTCGTCCAAAAAACCTCCAACCCTCTTGAATCGAATCCTTTTCATTAGTTTTGTAAAACATTTTTTATACATATTGCAGTTTGTGGTGTGTGTAAAGTATAGCTTTGTTACTGATATGGTACAGTGCTTTGTTTCTGACTTGCAAACACACCTTCTGATTTTTTCCCGCTCACTAACCAACCTCATATTTGCGGTTTAAACATTTCCATCAATACACCTCCGCCAATCAGAGACGTTGCTTTTTTTGATTTAGGATTGTGGGTAGAGTAGTTCTTTCGAGAAAAAAAACAAGGTCAATTTCATAGAGACTTGTGGTTTCTACAGGGGCATGAATGGTTTCACAATCGCACAGCTCGCATTAAGTCTACTTTGGGTGCTCACAACATTATGACTCATAATCAAAATCCCTCTGGAGAACACAAATGGGATCTTTATTTTCAAAATCTCACTGACGAGCTTTGACACAGGCAGATACATCGTTGAAGGATTTACGAAAGACCTTACTCTTTACATTTATCAAGCACTTAGGAGGCTACTAGAAGCGATGGCTGATAATGGCAGGGAAACACTGCTATTACTGAGCTACACAACCCATGTTGTGTTCTAATGAATTGAACACTGAAAACATCAATTTCCTATTTTTAGTCCTTATTATTTATCCTTGACTTTCTTAATTCAGTCCCCTTAATTTCTGGACTGTTCACTCAAATTAGTAAATATGTTTTCAAATTATCGACATTTAAAAATTATAAATTATAAAGTGTAAAATCAATGAAAGACCTATATGTGATGTCAGCTAGGAACTGCTACTGTTTGCTAAAGTTTGCTAGTGAATGTTGCTATGCTAATTGAGGTTAAACTAGCTAGCTAATTTAGCACACGTGGCAGCTAGCGTTAGCTACATAGCAAAAGTAGTGATTTTATGCAGAATAACTGTTATGCAGACATGGAAGATAGCCGTATATGTTAAAAGCAGGACAGATTATTTACACTGTTACCATCCCAAAAATTTCACATTTGTCTAAGTGATTGCAAATCAGTTGCCAATCTTGCTAGTGCTCAATTTGCTATATTGTTAAAATGTTATGATTTTAATTTCTTAATTCTGTTTTTTTAACACAGCTACAAAGTATCCCATGCTCTACTGTCTCTGATATTTTTTAATATCTGTGTTCTATCTACTGAACCCCCCCGCCTAAAAAACCCCCACAATATATATGTTACTGCAGGCTATAAAGTGCAAGTGTAATATAGGATATAGAAAAAGACAATAATAACACTGGTGGAAAAAGGAAAAAAAGAGAAAGGGATTCAGGCACATATTGTAAGAAGGAAAATAAAAACAGTGGCTAGGGAGCTAGAGAGGAAAAGGAGAAAGACAAAGTGGGTGAGGAAGGTATGCTTAAAAAGAAAGAGAGAGAGGCACAGAGAGAGAGCAAGAAAGTGAGAGAGGCCAGCCGGCAGTCTGTCCATGGACAGGAAGTGTCGAGGCGTGGTTGGCTCACTCTCCCCTCTCATCAACCCCCCACCACTACCACCACATCACCGCCCTGCTGCTGCTGGGAAAGGCCTAACCACAACACACACACACACAGCGCGCATTTATGCATGCTTGCTCAGCCCAAAATACATGCTTTGAAACACTTGATGTGAACTGCTGCAGACTGTGTGACTTTGTGATAGCTCAGGACAAGAAACGCCAGTCAGGTGAGTAAGGGAAGAAAAAGAGGAGGGCAAAGTGAATCCTGCTCAGTGTAGATATCAGCAAGTCAGACCTGTGATCCAGCTTTAAAGGATTTTTTTTTTTTTTAGATGGGGAGGGGGCTGCTGAAAACATGATTTAAAAATGACAAAGTTCATATAATAGCAGAAAACTGCAACTGTCTGCAACCTCTCTTTTAAAATGTCAATCTTTACATGAGTTCAGCCCTGATAGCAATTTTCCAGGGATCCGTGCTACAAAAATACCAGTCGTGCCACAAAAACTCTCTCCCTCACTTCCTTCTCACTGCTCTCTTGCATGGGCTTTTTTTTTTTCTTTTGGACTGCTGTTATTTTTTGCTTGTTGAGACTCTGACCGAGAAATCGAGTCTGATCTCTGACAGAACAAATCAAAGGCAAATAAGATAGACAGACAGATATCGACAGACGCACCTTGGGGCATGCTGATCTTCTCGCCGTTCTTGGACTTGAGTTTGTGCTTCTTGAAGGTGCCCTTCCTCTTCTTGACATTGGGTTTCTCCTGGTTCTGGTTCAGGTGGAGGATGAGGAGGCTGAGCTCACGCTCGAACACATCTTGCTCCCACTGGGCCAGCTGTTGCTCACGCTGCCGCAGGAACTCTTCGTGAGATTTCTGCTCCAGAGCCGCTCGCTTTAGCTCCTCTTCCCGGCATCGCAGCTCCTGATGGAGGGCGAAAAGGCAAGTGAAAGAAAGTATTTAGGAGTGGATTAATATCAGCAGGTCTCGCGTGTGTGACTGAGGTTATGCAAATTTACAGTGTAATGAAACTAAATTCTGAGAAGATTGGTAGCAGTGAAAGCTATTATTATGCATGATGACTCAAAGCTGCTGTCTGACATTTTATTTGAATGGGAAAATGGGAAAATAACAAAGAATGGCAGGACACCTCCGCCACTGGGGCTCTTAGAGTTACTTCTCCAGAATCCCCTGAATCAAACAATGTTGTTGCTGTGGACTTTGGTTGTCCCGAGCTGTGGGATCTACTCAAGCAGAGGGTCTGAAAAGCCCACCTCTGATGAGGCTGTGCTAAAAACCAAAGATCCCACTATAATCCTGTCAGCTCCACCCTTCAATATCCATTGTCGAGTATATCCGCTATCTCTTCTCTGCACATTTCCAAACCATCTCAACCTGAGCTGTCCATTTGATGTACTCCTTTCTAATCTTGTCCTTTGTGGTCACTCCGAATTACAATCCTAACATCTTCACCCAGCCACCTCCAGCGTCCCCGAACCACACGCCACAACGTTGTAAACCTTTTTCACTCTTGCTGCCATCGTTTTGTCACAAATCACAGCTGACACTCGTCTCCACCCACTCCACCCCGCCTGCTCTCTCTTTTTCATCTCACTTTTGCAGTGTCCGTTCCTTTGGATGGTTGACTCCAAGTATTTAAACTCTCTGAATGAAGAAACATACTTACTGCCCCCAAAAGGCCAATTCTGAGCCAGAATAAATCTCCAGCTGATGGTGTGTTGAACCATAATAAATCAACGAAAACACATTAAAATAAAAAAAACTGCAAAGAAATGTCAACATGAACATTAACCCGGATCATGTGGTTAATGAAACATGTTCAGTTAAATGTCAGGAGTGGACTCGGCTTTGTGGATGACTTAATTTTAATATCAGTATCACAAGAAAGAAACCCGGACCTCCTGTTATCATTTAAAATGACATTTTCTAAATCTCTAGCCTTGGCAAGGGCATGGCTTAGTAATTCAAAGTTGGGGGCCTCTTACCTTTTCTTTTGCCCGGAGTTCATCAAACATGTCCTGGATCTCCAGTTTCCAGTCCTCCTGCAAGGAGTGGAACGAATCCTGCGGCATTTCTTCCTTCACCTGCTGCTCCAAGGCCATCAGCTGGGCCAGGATGGAACTGAAATTGGGTCTGCGATGGGGGTCCTGGTCCCAGCACTCTGTCACACATACAGGAGATACAGTGAGTCACGGGGATGCAATTCATGCTACACCAAAGTGACGTGCATATGTGGCTGTGCAGAAGTAATGGAGTAATCACAAACACAGAGCTATCAGAAGGCGTTATGATTGGGGCAAAAGATCACAGGTTACTTTTCCTTACAATAAGAGGACAAATTTACTCATTTCTAGGACAGCTTCCCTTTTTTTGAGCATTTTCTTAAAAATCGAGGGACCTGAAAGTCCCTCATTCATTAATTTTAATCCTCAGACAAAATGAGAAAAAAAAAAGAGGAGAATTTCATCATCCTATCAAATGCGGTCACCTAGGATTTGAAGACTTAAAATTAGGTCAGACAACTACATGAGGCGTATATCCATGCACTCATTACATGTAATATCGAATGAGTAACCTGCAAAGCGTCTAATTTTTATTTACACATGTTTCAGGCACTTCGTGCGAGCACAATTTTAGAGTCAAGCTGATCACTTATTCAAAGTGTCATGCTTAATTAACTTGCTGTGGGGAGTTTTGCATAATTTGCTTCTAAACTTTAGGCATTACAAGAAGATCAAAAACCAATCCGATAATTAATTAATCCTCTGAGGTGGCTACTGGTTGTTTTGTGCACTGATCCTAACTTAGGAAAAAAACAAAACAAAAACAAAAAACCGACAACTAAAAGAAGACAAACTGATATCAAGGAAAGGAATCCAAGTGTCTACTTTTCTGGACCAGCTGTTAGCTTGACAGCAAGCACCCAGGTGGCATTTCTTCTCAACTTAAAAACTAAAAAGAAGAAGATAAAATGGGCACAAATGTATTGCATAAGATGGGTTCTGCATAAAACGCTTCCTCTCAATGGCCACGTTATTGACAGCGCTTTGAGATTTGGGGAAATGGAAAGGAACGCGTGCTCGGGACAGCGACCTGATGTCACGCAAAAGTCCTGTCACGCCATCGAACTGAACGCCACAATTTCGTTACATTTCGGCAGAATTGTACCACCTGACATGAGCTGCGCAAAGGGTTCGGGACACGTGGAAGGGATAGGCAGGGTGAGCTTGTTGACGGCGACTCCATAGGCGACGGCGAGTCCATCGATCCCTCTGTAGGGTGCCTCTCCTGTTAGCAGCTCCCACAGCAGAACGCCATAGCTGGAGGGGAAACAAGCCAGACATCGAGGCACGACACAGTAAGCTCGAGCCAAAATTAGACACAGGATATTGGAACACTTCATTATGTTTACGCTGAATATACCACTTATATTTAAAATGATTTCTATGTGATATCAACCTAATTACTGTAGCATCTATACAGTAAACACAACCTCTAGGCTTGTGTGTTAGAATGATTTTTTTCCCTCAAGCTGCCATGTGAAGATGTTTTTCCTATCTGGAAGCTGTTGATGCTACATTTCATTTAACCCCAACTGCAAAACAGTTGACATGGTGTGTAAAATATAAATGTAATACAGAATGGAGTGATAGCAAAACTCATTAACCCAGAAAAGAGAAAATACACCACAAAAAAAAGGTAGTTTTTAGGATTTTACTTTGAATTCGATGACAGTCTCAAAAAACGCTGGGACAGAGCTATGTCCCCCCCTGTGCCACATATCCTCTCCTTTTAACAACAGTCTGTAAAAGCCTGGGAACTGATGAGACCAACTGCTGGACTTTTGGTGGAGGAATGTTGTAATCTTACCCACAGTGATGACATGAGGACACCAACCACCTCATGTCTGTGGGTTTGGAGTCTATTCATGAGGTAAAAGGCAGACCGGCAACCTGTTCGTGGGTAACACTTCCACGCCCACGGCTGATTTTGAAGCAACCTAACATTCATCTTTGGACTCCAGAAAGGAGCAAGCAGAGGTAACCAGATAAAACCCGCACAGCACAGGGGAACTCCTCACTGCTCATCCGATGAGTAAATGAGCTGTTCTACAAGCTAGGCTACACTTGCACTAAGTGGGATATGAGCGCCTAGAAAACGGATGGATTGATGGATACCAATTAGGCATCAGCAGCATTAAAGACATATTATAATTTCGTGTCCCCAGACAACTTACTCCCTGCTGCGGCTTGGAAGAGATGTGAAGTAGGAGCAAACTTGAAGGAGGAGCATGTAAACGGTTGAGCTATTTCGACCAGCGGTGGATAAGTCGGTTTGTGAGTTAATAAAGAAGTGAAGTGCAGGACAGACTGATCGATACTTCGAACACACCTTTCTGCAAACACGTTGCTTGCTTCAAAATCAAGTCGAACACAAAATTATTTAAAGACTAATTGGTTATTTTGTTTTCAACATGTTAATGCCAATTCAGTGTACAATGACTTGCAAATCAGTGCATTCTGATTGAATTTACATTTCAGGCAGGAAGGTAAGATAATAACTTTCGGGTCATCTTTCATTTCAATCCACGCTTTGTACAGCAAAGATTATCCTTTATACCTTCTCTATGACCGTGGTGACAGAGAACCAAGAGGTCTTTGTGCAGTGGAATATTTCTGCTTGATGAAACACGTGCTTACATAGCATTGTGAACTCATGCATGCAAAACTTGTGCAAACACAAGTACACAAAGACACACACAGGACTTTTGAGCCCACACAATGGGATCAGCCCTGTGTCCTAAGAAGATGAAGTGTGGCGTAGGACTTGGATCTCCCACACTGTCAATTAGCCCTCGCCCGGACCCGACTGAACACACACTGGAGGCTCACTAAGTGGAGAGCGCAGGCCGCAGCCTTTTTTTATTTAGTTCTTTAATTACAACTTCCACACACTGTGACTGTGCAGAAACGCCGCTCGCCCCGAAGCGGTCGTCGTCTGCGCACAGTGGCTTTGGAGACGGGCGGCCGTGGACAGATGAGAAAGAATACAAAAACAAAGATTAGCCTTCATTTCTTCACAGCAGGGCTGCCTGCCGGGCTGCCCGTTTGCTCGTTTCACCGGTTTCCAGATTCTGCAGTGATCACTGTGAAATTTCACTTTGTGTGGGTGTGCTGTTGATGGAGAAAGGCTATGGAAACTAAGAGGATGTGAATGTGCGACAAACAAAAACTTTTATTAAAAGTTCTCTTGTAAATATGGCTCTCCTTGTTTGGATCAAACAACAACAACTTAAGGATGCAGAAAAAGGCTTTCTGCCTGCTGAGTTGGTTTCATATAGGCTCTGTATGTAAGAGTCTACATCTACAGGATTACAATTAAACCACAGCACATTACAGTTATCATTAATTTTTTTTTTAACGTTCTTTTATAGTTTTATCTGTTGCTCAGTGAAAACGTCCCTGCTGCCTTATTCCAAATGCAAATTCATATACTGTGCACTTCAATCACAAATCCTTTCTCAACAAATCACACAGTTGTTTAAGGCATTATTATAAAACCACAAGCTATAATCAAGGGACTGTGTAGATGTGGCCAGACACACACACACACACACACACACACACACACTCACACACACACACACACAGCTATTCCCAGATAAAGGGCTGTGGTTAGATCGGGTGTGTGGCCTCCTTCTCCGTCTATACTGGAGACAATGGGACAGTGTGCAGCACACATGTCCCACAACAAAGCACAGAGCAGCTTTTTGAAGAGACGCCATCACATGGTCGTGGCAGCCTTGCTGCAATCCATCACTCTGTCCCTCCATCTCTTCATCACAGAGTCTCCCACTATCACTTCTCTGTTCTCTCACCCTCTAATTCTAACCCATCACTTTGTCATTTCGACGACAAGTCTACATACACACAAAGCTTCAAAAGACCAATTTCAAATTCTTCAACACTACCAGTGCTAAGAGAAAAAACATATATGAGCTCATTCAGTAAAGTCACCTTGCTGATGATTAAACTGCTAATAATTTTAGGGATTTTTAGATATCTAAAGTCTCGTTGTGCCCCTTTCCTTTTACCAGTTAATTTCTTGCTGAAGCTTGCTTCAAGCTTCATTAGCTAAGTTTGGCATGAAGGCTTTAAAAAGCGGATACAGCTAGACTGGAACAATGCCAATTAATTAACAATAAGATTTAGCCATGGTGGTGGGTGGACGTTATAAATTTCCCACAAAGCAAGGCTGGGCACTTCCCTATCCTGTTCTCTTTTATTGCTAAGGTAAGCTAATAGCCTTCAGGCCTTCCTTTACATATACATATATATGAGTGAGAGTGGTTTCTCCTAGACTGGGTGCTTCGGGAGGATGGGTGTTACTCTTCACCTTTAGTTTTAGACAAAACAACACTTGTCAAGAGGCTTTTCTTGCACTTCGAGTTGGCCAACAAGTTGTGGGAGTCGTCGACTCCAGTAACACCATCCTCTCCTCAGCTACTCCCTTCCCTGATGTGATCCTCCCTCCTCTCTCACAGTTTCTCACACTAGAGAAACAAGCCTGACCACGAACGACTGCAAAATGCAGATGAGTCAAAAAGGTGCACTTTTTTGGTAAATAAATCACTTTTTCATCATTTGTTTTGTGTGAATAGGCTGGATCCAGGAGGCAATGATGGCAGACAGTCTTTTGTTAATTTTAATCATCTGCAATAAAGTAAAGAATCATATTTGCGCAAATGTAAAACTATTCTTGTAAGGTGTTGAGAATTACATCATCTCTTCTCCCAGGCCACGACAGTCTTTTAAAAACAAACCGTTTATAGGGACATGCTTTCACAGATACAGGGACTTACCTCCAGACATCACTGCCTTTGGAGAACGTGGAGGACTTGATGACTTCCGGGGCCATCCAGGCATAGGTGCCAGCGGTGCTCATCTTTGTGGTCTTGTGCCATTCTCTTGCCAGGCCAAAGTCCGTAATCTTCAACGTCAACCCCTCCATACATTCATTCTCTATGGGCTCAGCCAGAAGAACTTCAGGAAGATGATGCAGATGGTAGGTAGACAGAAAAAGAGGTGGGGGAGACAAATCAATTTTTTAATAATATGCAAGTAGAGAAATGTGTTTTGCTTAAACGTCAATGACATGCATCACTGCAGAGATGCATATTGCACTTGTCTTGCTAGTGGCAGGGGAAAAAAAACATAAATGTCACACTAAACTGAGCAATGTCCTCAGTGCACACATTCACACATTCTCAGTTTTCTTTTTCACTTCCTCTTCCTCTTATTTTAGGCCTAAAATTCAAGTCGACAAACATAATTTGCTTCAGTTTGACTAATTGATGGAACTACATAAACCTACATAAAAGCCTATTTAAACTAGCAGTGGTAGGTGATTGGCAGCGTATATAATATGGTTTACTTAGCACGTCAAGCCGATCGTGTGCACGATTGGGAGCAGGGCCAGACTCTGTCTCCACCCCCAGCCGAACTGGCTCGACATATTGGTCACATGAGGAAATGCATAGAGGAAGCACCATTTCTAAAACAAATGTGTTCAGTGATTCCAATAAAGAAGTAATTCTTTTAGGAGCTATTATGATATCTAAATTAAAAGTCTTCAAGCCTTTTTTTAAAAAAAAAACAAACATTTTCCCCTCGTTTACATTTTTTAACTTCGAACAAGCAAAATCAGCACTGCATTTCTTAAGCTAGCTCAATAACAATTAGCCAGCTAGGTCCTGTTAGCTAAAGCAGCAACAATTATATATTATATAAACTGTTTTATTAACAGTTAATAATATACACTTTAAACAATATCAACCCCTATTTAACTGTTAATCCCCATGCAAGTACTAAATATGTTATCACACCGCCAAACACGTAAAAAAACAACCAAAATTGTTCCGTATAACCAGTTAACGTTAGCTACAGCCACTTCACTTTGACACTTAACCAATAAAAATGTCACATATAGAAATAATTATTAGCTTATTTCATATGTGCTGCATTTTATGCAGCTCGTTGTGTATTTCTGAAATCCCTCACTACTACTCAGTTCACCATTATGTCGTGCTGAGCGAATGCATGGTTAGTATTGCGATACCCTGTTAGAACCACTTATCTCTGTTTGATATTGTATCCCACAGAGACTTCTGAAAAGAATAATTTATGAATGAGCAGGGCCTTAACAGTTGCAATAAAATGTATTTTCAATTCAAATACCCATTTCTTTTACGCCGGTGCTTTTGCCTAATGTGGATCGGTTTTAAAAGGTGCAGAGAGGAACGATAAAAAAAAAAAAATCTCCTTGAGCTTATCAGATGAAGGGCGGCATTTAAAAATGCCATCGCAAGATATTTATTTGCACAAACTCAACTCCAAGTTTAAAGAGAAAAGAAAAGTCTTTCATCTTAGTGCCCTTCCACACAGAAAGGCATCCCAACAGCTCACAGTGTGCACCCATCTCAACTGCACAAACAAAAAATACTACTGCAATATTGCAATAAACCTTATTCCCTTATTCTATTTTCATTAGTGAGACTCATGTTTCCAGCCTTTTATCTGGTGCCTGCAGACCGCCATCTGACTGCTGAGCTACAAGCGTGTTCAAAGCAAGCAGAACCCACAGCTATAAGTCTAAACAGCAATTTAAAAGGGGTAAACTTGTGTTTTTCCTTACTGGCTACATATAGCATTACATTGTTCATATTAAAGAGAGCAAAAGTCGATTGTTGAAGCTTTTAGGCTTGAAATAATACTAAACAGATATATGACCTATTCCAGTATTTAGTGCTTTGAAAATCTGGTCATTTTTTCCCCCATTTCAGACACAAAAAATGAACAGATTTCTCTGACATGTGTCTTGTGTAGTTATTTATTCACTTGTTTATGCTCTGCCTAACTCTGGTCAGATGATTGTTGTGACTATAACAGGAGTGCGACCAACAGGGAAGCGGCAGAGTGCCGTCTGTTAGGCAAATTGGACAACATTAATGCTCATAATTAAAGCATTTTTCTTTTTTAATTTTCACTTATCAACCGCTACAAGTGCCAATACTGATACGTCAACAAAAAGCTAATATCAGCCTCTAATATCAGACTGTCAGTCATGTCAGCCCGCTGATAAATCGCTCAGGCTCTATTTAAATATATCCTATCATTGGTTTGGTCAGTTGTAACTTGGTACAAGAGGGGAAGCTTCCAGTGGGTTCCTGTATTTCTCCTTTCACCAGTGCCCAGCCATGGACTCTCAACTAAATAAGGTGATACACTTTCCTGCCAATCTTTCATTGATATATTTAATATAAGGTGGCACTACTGTCCCTCTTTGTATTTATCATAGTTCTCTTTATATACTCTGTTTATATTGCATCTACATACATATTGGGCTGACATATCAAAATACTGGATTATAAATCGCCAAATATCAGAGTAAATAAGAGGTCTTCCTTACTGGTACTATTTTTATTGTGGTAACTTTATGAGCACTTTATTTAGTGCCACACTTTAACCTTAAATTTGCACATAAGAAGTGTACCGTAAATGAGTTTGTGAATGTTTGAGCATTTTAATAATTAGAAAGCGCTGGTGTAAAGAAGTTGCTTGTTGAGTCGGCTGCCTTTTCGGTGTCCCCTCCCTGGTGTTTGGACAAATGCTTCCCCTGAGCTCCGAACACCATTTAAAGGTTCCAGGAGAGGCGATGAGTTAGGAGAGTTTGGCTTTCTTTAATATAAACATAGAGGTCTTTCAGATCTGTTTCACATAGGTTCTTGTTTACACCTGACAATGTTGGTGGAAAACTGTGTACTTATTGTTAATGCCTGTGTGCGTATAATGACTCATGTATGTGCGCATATATCTTCAGTGACTGTGCATTCGAATGCAATTATAACATGCAGTATAACACTCAGTAACGTACATCTTTTTACCTACACATCACCAGAACTGTGCACACTGGGATTGTGTGAAACTCTAATTCTACTGACGTGATGGGTTCTGCTACTGAAATGTCATCACTTCGACTGTGCCAGAGTAAAAGCACACAGTATAAGATGCAAAAGTTCAATATTTTGTTAACCAGTCAGTGTCAGGAAATCTCGCAGCACTGGGAGCCTCGGCAGGCAGGCAGGCTTCTATGAAAACAGAATATAAAGCTGAGGATTTCTGTCGCTGCAGTGTGACTCTGTATCACATGTCTCAGTGAGATCGGCAGCCGTGCCTCTCTTCCCCTTTGCTGGCAGAGTGGGCATCGCTTAGGGCAAGGCTGGCTGTCAAACTCAGGGAGGAGAAGTAGAAAAGAATTTCACTTATTATAGGGAAGTAAGACTCCAACTATTTGCAGTCACTTTCCGACTCTCTGGGCTCGGCTCACTCGGCTTCACCGAAAAATCTATTTTCTCCTCCCTCTGTTTTCTTTATCCACAAATATATGAATTTTTATCATTTTCCAGACTTATAACCGTCTCTCGCCCTCCCTCTCTCCGTCTCTTTTGTTCAGACATCCTGTGCTGTGCCTCGCAGCCCAGAGGCAGCAAGTTTGACGTCACAAAGGAATGCATCACAAGAGGTTGTGTTGTCTGCTCTGTGTGTGAGAACATTGAAGCGAATAGGAGACACGGTTCTTTCATAATGTACTTGCATGACAAATTGTGCTCCCTGATCATACAAACACCATCCACAGCCGTGCATATGATTTTGTCCAGTCTGACTGTAAGATGACGGTAGCTGCAAAGCGAGACGATAAGTTGACGCTTTTATTTCAAATTCTCAGCACCGTGTCTTTTATTCTTATAGACCGATAGCTTTTTAAATAAGCGGGGCTTTAAAAGCACGTCGACTACCAACTTTTTGCTTCGTTATTGACTTCTGCCTCACAAAGAAGACACAAACAATGAAGTAGCAAAAGACGCCAACAGCCAAAACAAAAAGGAAAAAAATGTCTCTACTGCTGCACATTTAACCTTTCTGCAGAAAATCAATTTCTGTCCATTCTTTGCCTGAATGACCGTTTCTGTCAATTCCACAGGCCACAGGGAGGGGGGTGGGCTGGTATTTACTGCAAAAGGCCCTGATCCCTTGCTCTACTTCTTTTGTCCTACTACTGGTCAGCATCTAGTGAAAACAAACCCTGGTCAGCCCCCGCCCCCCTAATTTCCACCAGGATGCTCGATCTCTGTGCCATGACCCTACTTCCTGGAAGTGACGTTGATATCTGTCAATTAGTCTGCTCTAACAAGGATCTGCCTTTTTTTTTTTTTTTTTTTTTTTGAACGGGGGGAAAA